>JAZGTI010014746.1:0-13886 GCA_036877585.1 Botia kubotai
TTCATACTGGTCACTTTAAACATTTAATTTGCACTGTTAGTTTTACTCTTTTTTATTCTTTATTCTATTTTATATTTATCTAGGTATATTTTAAGTATGTCTCTTTTTTATTATGTGTCGTTATGTGTCCAACTGTCGTTATGTGTCCAACTGTGTGCCTAAGCCAAGAGCTACTGATCAAAATTTCATTGTGCCTTGTATAGTGACAATAAAGATTCTTGATTCTTGATATGCTCCTTCCAGAAAAAATACAGCATCTGTAGCCGAATTGGCTATGACTACTGCAATGCCGAAAGAGTTATATCAATGTGCTTATGACAGTCAGTGTGTAGTTGTCAGTGAAACCATTTCTGCCCTCCCTGAACAGCCTAGAGAAAATCTTGGTGCTCTGCTGACCCCACTATTGGGTGATTTCTTGTGTATTGGAATCGTCAAAGGCTCCCAGACGCACAGGAGAGAGCAGCAGAGTCATCAGTGGTGCTTGAACTGGTGTGGCAGTGGGGGAAGCTGGTGAAGGTCGAAGGAGTGCTGTATCTGAGATTTTGTCCTCAGGAGAATGTGTTACCAGCCATCCTCAAGAAAAAAGAGTCCTCACAAGTTTGCACGATGACCATGGCCATCAAGGAATTGAACAGACGGCAAGTTTAGTGAAAACTCAATGTTACTGGCCTGGTATGTTCAAGTTCATTGAGGAATGGTGTAAGAAATGTCAGTGTTGCACTTTAGCTAAAGTGGTACAACCAAAAGTACGTAGCTTTATAAGACATCTTATGGCACAGAGACCATTAGATATTTTGGCCATCGATTTTACATTGTTGGAACCTGCATCCAATGGACTTGAAAATGTATTAGTTTTGACTGACGTATTTTCAAAGTTCACACAAGCTATCCCAACTTGAGACCAAACGGCAGCAACAGTGGCACGTGTTTTAGTGGAACGTTGGTTTTACTTATTTGGAGTACCACAACAAATTCATTCAGATCAGGGACAATGCTTTGAAAGCAAGCTCATCCAAGAACTGTGTAGACTGTATGGTATTTCAAAAACTCGCACCACACCTTATCGACCACAAGGAAATGGTCAATGCGAACGTTTTAACAGAACAATGCATGCTCTGATGTGTACATTGCCTCCAGAGAAAAAATGTCATTGGCCAGACCATCTTGCCCAGGTAGTGTTTGCTTATAATACCACAGAACACCAGTCCACTGGGTATTCTCCCTCATGTTTGGACAAGAGCCTCATTTACCTGTCGATTTCCTGTTGGGATTAGATAGTTTTGTCCAGAGTGATGTTGACTGGGTGGTGGACCATAAAGACAATTTGGAACGAATATTTAATAAGGCTCGAATTTGTCTCCAGTGTGCTACAGAACACTGTGCTCGATTAAATGATCTTCAGGTGTGACATGAAAAGTTAAGAGAAGGACAGATTGTGTATCAGAGAGCCCATAACATAAAAGGCAGGAATAAGATCTAAGATGTCTGGGATTCAACTCCCTATAAAGTAGTCCGGTGTCCTAATGGACATGGAGTGGTGTATGCTATTGCCCCGGTAAATGGAGGTGGTAATGTTAGAAACATCCACCGTGCTGAATTGTGGCCAGCCTATATCTCCGCGGGTGATCCTGGTCTCTCTGAGCTAGTTGATTATCAGTAAACTTCTAGAGATAAAGATGAAGACATAGTAATGATGTTACTACTGCCTGAGAGCGTATCTACTCAAGACAAAGATCAATATCAATCTAGACCTCAACTTTTGAAGGAAGATGACACCAACTCGTCTTTAACTGCAGTAATGGATTATGATGAAGATCATTGCCCCCCACAACAGGAAAGAGTCGTATTAGGTGTACAAGGAGGGCACTTGCAGGATGCCATTCAAACCCATATCATCTCCCACAGTCTGTATGTAGCAATGAAACTCAACTAAATGGTTACGTTGTTCCTCATATGGCGGGGCTGTCCAACAATAGCTTAACCATAGTGTTTCGGCCTTGGTTGTAGGGGCACAAGGCAATCGGACGTCGATTTAAACTTAAGGGGGTAGATTGTAATGGGACATGCTTGGGCACTACAATTCCCAGCAGCCCTTGTGCTATATAAGAAAGTAGTGAAGGTGTTTGTTCTCCCTCTCGCTTTTAGTTTGATGGACATTGCGGCAGGTTAAGAAGTGTGAAAAGAATGGTAGGTAATAAGATTTGTTTGTGAGAGGTGTTGTCTCTCTTTTTCGCTGCTTTTATTGAGTGCATTCCATGTGTGAATTGTTGCGGCAGATAGAACTGTGAATGGCAGCAAATAAGCAGTTACGTTAAATACTGCCAAAGCTTCGTCGAGAACTGAACATATGGTGCACCAATTAAGGAGGTAGTAGTTTTGTAATATTGACGATCAGGTTTTTAGGAGTTTGTTTTAATGATATTATTCTACTTTGTTTTTAGTGTTGTGGTTGGATTACTGCCTGACTGATTGTTGCCTGCTTGCCAGTTGAAAATAGTGGATGTTAGAGGTATTATTTGATATAAAGAGAGCCTCTTATAGTTTTATAAACTTTGTAGTAATTATAGTGAATGTATATATTTTTAATTGATGTGTTTATGTTTTTACTGTGTTACACAGTTTTTACTGTGTTTTCCCTTTCAGGGATGCATGGTTACCGTTTACTTTAGGTTTAATATTTGGGCTATTCTGTTTTTTTGTTACTGTACTACTTTTGTTTTGTAAATTTGGGGATTCAGAGAGGTAGAGTGGAGGCTGGGCCCCAAAGAAAACGGGTCAATAGTAATGATGTGCTGATATTGAATTGTGTTTGTCTTCCGTTAAGCAAACAATGGTCATAGGCAGGCGGCGAGCAATCGTAATCAAAACACAGGCAAAAGGTCGGGGCAGGCAGATATCAATCACAAAACCATTAAACAGACAAATCCAAATAGACAGGCGGCAAGAATCACAGGTCGATAAACAGACAGGGTCAAAACACAATAGGCAAAACAGATCACAGGGAAAACCGCTCGGAATTGTTACCATTGGCAAACAAGACTTCGCACTGAAACAATGAAACCAAGCAGTTTATAAACGCTAATGCTAATGATCTTCAGGTGCATCTTCCGGGTCTGATTAGCGGGCAAAGGCTCATGGGAATTGTAGTTCAAACCAGGACGCTCAGTATGGAGCCTCCACTGTAACACCATCTATGGTTGGTTTTCTTTTGTTGTGTCTTTTTATTTATTTTAATTCTTTTTCATTTCTCTTTTTTTGGTGGGCATTCGCCTTAAAGCTTGGTGATGTGATGTTTTAATTTTTTTTTTTGATTTGTCTGAGTAAAAATGTATTGATTGATCAAAGTCAGTTCCCGGCCCCTTTTCACCTGATTATTATTGGCCCTTTTAGGTCATAACATCACATCTATTTCTCTCTCAGTTCACCAGACACTTTTATCTTTTTCAAAAGAAGAGGATAAGTATGTTTTAAATCTTGCAGGTTCTTTCTGTCAGGATCCTGGCTTCTGTCTTGTTACGTGTCAGAGCGCGAGCCCTTCATGTCTTTCCAAACCCTCAAGACTTTCGTTCATCTTACAGAACCTGTACAGCATTTTAATTTCAAAATATTCAAATTGCACTTTTTTCATGTTTTTTTTTCTTTATAGACACTGACATTTACTAAACTGAAATCCTTATGTTGCTCTTATGAATTAATAAAAAACAAATATTTTTGGGATAGCACCAGAATGTTAAAATCACAGATAAATTAAAAATAAGAATTGAGCATAAAACTGTATAAATATAAATAATTATACTGTCCAGGTGAGATGACTCAAAACACAAATAAACCACATGGGGCCAGTCCAGTACCCACTGATAAACCCATACTGGGCCCTTGTATATACCACATGGGCTTCATAAAGTGGGACCAATATGGGTCTTATGCATGTTGCCCAGTTGGGCCCCACATGAAGAACTAGGGCTTTCGTGAACCTGGGTGAGCACACATTCTCTGAACGATTTGGGGACAAACATACGGTTCTCGGGGCACTCGGGATGACGTGGTCGCTTTGAGATTTACTGTTATTGAACTATATAGGTAGCCTTCCTACTGCGGTAGGCAGGCGTTTGACCCGAAAGGGCAAAAGGTTTTGGATCGCAACAGCGCGAAGCTGATGGGACTGTGAAACTTCCCTTGTATGTAAGCCTTTGTTTTGGACATTTTGTACTTTGGTGTTTTGTGGAGCCAATAAAGGTCTACAATGATGCAACGGAAGAATTGTCTGATCGTTCCTTATGGACAGATTCAACGAGAAAGTAACGTAATACCACAGTAAGAAAGCGCGTCAACCTAATTAATCCAGGAGCAAACAATTCAGTAGCTGCAAGTATTAGATTTAGCTCCTACAGTGGGTGTCAATCTTCAAACATCACTTGATCCTATGCAGAATATGCTAGGCCAAGGTTTTTTTCCCTTATCTAGTCGTTCTGTGTAATATACACACCGAGCAGTTGGTTCTAACTATTCTAATTATGTCTTACATGCAAAAAAAGGCCACTTGGGCACCAGAGATATTGGAGGTGTCCAGGGGTGTTTCCTGTTTTTCCTTATTTAGTGTTTTCCTGTTTTAGCTACTGGGCACACATGATAAAACAGCAACTTGGGCAGACAGTGGTACGTATTTCTTTGCATGCAATGATGTGCAGTGTTACTGAATTTGCTGTGTCAGTAACTCTTTAATAAACTTTTTTTATTAAACTTTTACTCCACTCAATTTTGTCCTTTTTCCACCACATAATATTTCTGTGTGTAAATCCCATTATACAGGAGCAACTAAGAGTTTCTCAGGGATTATGTTTTCAGGAGAGACTGACAAAGGGGTTCTTCGGCCTGACGTGAAAGGCCATCTGCCTTGGTATTCTTGGTACCTGGTCTATATGTGACAGTGAAATCAAACCTGGTAAAAAAAAGAGACCATCTAGCCTGACGGGGGTTTAGGCGTTTATCTGAGCGTAAATACTCTACATTCTTGTGATCGATGTGCAGCCCCCTCGAGCCAATGACGCCACTCCTCTAGCGTGAGTTTGATGGCTAATAGCTTCCTGTTACCCATACCTTATTTTGTTCAGTGGGAGAGAGCTTCCGCGAGAAGTAGGCACATGGATACATCTTGGGGGGCGTGCCGTGTCGCTGGGACAGGATAGCACCCACGCCTATGTTAGACGTGTCTTCTTTAACAATGAATGGCAGTTCTGGGTCTGGGTGACGCAAAATAGGCGCGTTAGTGAAACGATCTTTAAGTTTTGAGAACGCCCTTAAAGCTGCTTCGTCCACACTAACCTACTAGATTGCTTGGTGAGGGAGGTCAGGGGAGAGTTGCTCTAGGGCCACAGGGGGCACAGGGGAATTTAATGGTACCTTCATTAGGGCCACGGTAGTCAATGCAGGGTCGCAGTTCCCCGTCCTTCTTCACGAAGAAGAAGCCTGCAGAAACTGGCGAGTTGGACAGACGAATGAAACCCTTCGCTAACTCTTCATTGATATATTGCTGCATGGCAGCCGATTCCGGTTGGGACAAGGGAAAAATATGTCCCTTAGGATGTTTAGCCCCAGGGATGAGATCAATTGCGCAATCTACGTCACAATGTGGGGGACGATTAAGAAGCTTTCTGCTTACTATACTACAAGGGCCTAATCAGAGTATTCGGAATGTATCTGAAAGTGAGCAGAAGACGGATTTGCTAGGTTACAGCTGGATCAGAACGAGGGGGAGAAATCTTTTGTAAACATGATTGGTTACACTTGTCTCCCCAACGGGATATTTCCCCCTCACCCCATGAAATGGTAGGTTCATGGGAACGTAGCCAGGGCAGACCTAGAACGATGGTATGATGAGGCACTGAGATGGCATATAGGCACAAATCTTCAGAGTGGAGCACCCCCACGAGCCGATGTAGACTCTTGGTCTGGTGTTCCACTCTTCCTAGTCCCAATGGGCGGCCATCTAACGCTTCCATCTCTAGGGATATTATTCCTTTTAGCGAACTCTAAGGATATGAAATTAACAGAAGCACCCGAATCAATTAGGGCAAAGGAGTTAACGGTTGAATCAAAATAAAGACTTTAGTTACTGGGACACGAATGGAATTATTATGATCATTGGAAGTAGAGGCTACACTTACCGGAGGTGGTTTAGAGACGCGTTGAATGGGACAGGAGGCTATTAGGTGACCGGGCTGACTACAATATAAGCAGCGACCAGAACGTAGGGGGTGTTCTCGTTCTGCTGAGGAGAGACGAGTATAATTAACCTGCGTTGGCTCGGGACCGGCTGTACATTCAAAGCTAGAGGTTACATTAGGGCGGCGGGGACGCTGTGATCGGATAAGATTATTAATCTGAACAGACAGTTCAATGTACTCACTCAGGTTCCGGCCCTCGTCGCAGCATACCAGTTCAGACTGGAGTTTGAGATGGAGTCCCTGGTGGTATAGCAGCTTTAGCGTATCCTCCACCCAGTTTGTTTGGGCGGCAAGGGTATAGAAGTTTAAAGCATATTCAACGCCTGTAAATCCTCCTTGGGTCAGGGCCAAGCTGTTCACCGGGACTCAGACCCTCAGCGGGGTGTTTAAAAACCTCTCTAAATTGTTGCAAAAAGGACTCAAAGGAAGGAAAAATGGACCCATCAGACCGCCATACCACGGTAGCCCAACACAGGGCTTTACCCGTCAGGAGAGAGCAAACAAAAGAGATGTGGCTATTATCTGTGGGATATAGAGAGGGCTGTTAAGCGACAAAAAAGGAGCACTGCAACAAAAAACCCTTACACTTCCCCGGATCACCATTAAACTTATCGGGAAATGCTAACCATGGACTCACCGGGGAAGCCATGGTGGAAACCAAAGGGCTGGATGCAGGAGGTGTTGCAGTCCTCGCGGTAGGCAGCAAAAATTGAAACAATGAAACGGGCAAGGGTTGAGGCAGGCAGCAAACAATCAATAACAATGTCCAAAGCAAAGATAAGAGGCAGGCAGCAAAAAGTCAAAAACGATACACAATCCAATCGGCAATGGGAAGGCAGTCAGAGAAAACGCTCTGAGTTGTCGCACATGGCAAAACAAGACATCGCACTGGGTAACGTGTGGTTCCGGGATTTATAATCCAATGGATTGGAATCAGGTGCCAAACAGGAAGTAATCAGGCCTGGGTATGGGGTCATGGAAAATGTAGTCCAGGAAGGAAGTTAGTACTCTGGCGATGGTTCCCTCTGGTGGCCGGAAGGAGGCAGAGGAGCGACCTCCTCCGTAACAGCAAGACTATCTGTAATACCTGAAGAAAGATCAAAGAAAGATACCTGTGACCATTTCTATTTATTACTATAACACTTGTTTGGCTGGTGTAGAGCCCTTAGAAGTATGCAGTCTGTCACCTTTTCTGATGTCAGCTCATGGGTACTCAGTTCTGCCACAGGTTGTGCTGCGTCAATCACCTGAACTCAAATGTCATGTGCACAGCCTCAGACCTATACCAGCATCTGTGCTGAGCATTAGACAGAAAAAAATAAATGTCCATTTCACAGTTCTACAAGCCCTACACAAACAGATCAGGCCTTGTTATATGTGATTGTTTGCTATTATTTGCTTAAAAACAGACAGATACTTGTGAATCAGAGCCCACTGTAGGTGAACTACATGAGCTAACATAGCCGTGCTAACCAGCGAAACCTTTACCCTTCATAGCAAGCAGCAAATCATAGTTCATGGGTTTGACACAACTAAAGTCTATTAGTTGTATCAAACTATTTGTCTATTCTATTTTAAAAAGAAATGAGCCCTTCTTATTTTAACAGGAGATATATTAACACAGGGAAAACTGCTCATTAAACAGCAGTTTCGTGAGGTCTTTAAGACATTTTTTAGTGGTAGGGAGCAGATTTCAAACAAATTAACTCCTTTACTCTGACTATCCCTAGTATCAGTATCACTCCGATAGAAATGATTTCTTTTTGTTCAAAAATGTATTTTAAAAAGGACTTTAAATGCAGCTGTGTCAATCAAATTAAATGACCAGAACTGACTTAAATGATAAACTTACATAAATGATTATTTATAACCCCTAACTTCTGCATGTTTGATGCAGTTATGAACGCTGTGTTTACCATGTTTTCATGTTGTCATTTAAATAATAAATGAACATAAAGAAAACTTGAGAACATTTGAGAAACTCAAATTAATTATGATCTAGATATAAGTCAACTCACTTACACACTATTTCCAAAAGGATGATGTTTCTCTTGTAGCTGTTCAGCATAACATGAATTATACAGTTTTCTTAAGACGTTTCTCCACATTAAAGAATTGCACTGGTCAAAAGTGCAAACAATGTATCTTTTATTCTTTTATAGCAGTATAGTAAGGGCTGTGTTACAAGAACTCTCATTGGCCCAGGACATGTACAATTAATTTAACCCTACAGTGATTTATTTCAGAAGACAACAATTAACTGATGAGAGAATTCATAAATGTATTGATTTTCATTTCCACTATAATCAATGTATAAATTATACAGCAATCCTAAATTTAAATGTAAACAATTATATAACCCCACCTATGTGTGCTACACTGATTTCAGACATATAAGTCACATAATTTTTAAGAAACATCATTCCTGTAAGTATGCAGATAAGAACTAAAACCCACCGAAGATGGTGGGTGAAGAAGATGGACATTTACTGTTGAGGTAGTTTTTTTCAATATTTACTGTATATATATATTTTAGAATCATTTATACCCTCTGTGCATGTATTTGTGTTCTGTTTTCTTAAGACCTCAGACTTTGCTTTTGTGTTTCAGTAAAATGAGTATAAAATAAAATAATAAAATCATAAAACTGTCTAAAATAACTGTGTGAAATAGCTCAAACCTCTGTACATAAACCTTCATTTTCATAATTGTATTTTAAAAGCTTTTTATTACTGTATTTGTTTTAACTAAGAAGGTGTCGATGCTGTTTTGAAAAGCATAAAGCTGTACATCTCACACTAAAATGTTCAATAGCAAATCAATGGCATTTCACTTGTATTTTAAAAGAAAAAAACTTTAGAGTCAGAGAATCACTTTAAACATGTCATTGTGTTGCCTTTCTGTTGGCGGCGATGTATTGTTGTTGTTTTGGAGGTGGTGGTCTGCTCTTGATGTTCTGACATTTGGGGATGTGTCTTTCTGCTGGTCCTGGGGCAAATCTGCGACAACAGTGAGGGCAACTGATATATTCTGAGTTCAGGTTTGACAGGGACTGTGGCTGATGACTTCCTGGCACGTGAGCTCGGCCCTGGCGCATAGTTTGAACGAAAGCCTCATGTTTCTGACGCCAGTTGTTCTTCTTCAGCTGCAAATACATAACAGTAATATAATGAAACAGTATTTTAGAATTTGAATTTTTTTATTAAATAGTACATTGACTAATAACTTTATATATAACTTTATAGATCACTATATGTGATCTATACACAATCAAGACACAATCAAGATTTTAGGTTGAATTGATCAATTGAATTGAATTAGGTTGATTGAATCTAAAGCCATTATGTCTGAATATAACTGTTGATTACATTTGACAGTTTAAGCACAGTAAATAACTTTTAATATTACTGTTTTTTATTTGAACTATCGTATGACATCAGAAGATATGGTATATAGTCATATTTACATTCATAATACTTTTGGATCCTTTCTGAGCTTGATGGATGTGGTCACTATTATATGTTCTTTGGAAAAGAGCTTTAAAAATTCTTAAAATGTTATACTTTTGTGTTTCACATACAAAAAATAACATATAGGAACAGCATAAGGCAGAGTAAAACATACCAGGACTTTAATTTTAGGTAAATTATTGTTTTAAATAGTCCTGTGATGTGACATGATTATTTTTAAAAGAGAAAAATTCATGTAGTTCTTGGAATTCTTGCATGTATATCCGGTCCTGCATGTTACACTGCAGGACACTGTTTGACTATTGACGTCTACTCAAATGAAAGTAATGTTTGCAAACCTCTGGTGTTTTACTCCTGCTGTTTGTCTTCATAAACTCTTCCAGTTCTGTTCCTCTGGCCCTGTGCTTCGACATGTCAAAGATCTTGCGTGGGTGGCGTTTCTTCTCACAGACCCTCACATGTGTCTCTAGTCTGTCTCGTAAGAAATGTCGATGACACACACCGCACGCAACAAGCTGGTCTGAAATGTTTGGACTTTCCTCCAGATTGAGCTCCACCTGCAGGAGTGGGTTTCCTCTCTCAGACTCCATGGCTGCGCTCTTTCTGCTCCCGCTAGTCGGTCCTGATGTAGGTTGATACAGACCCTCCTGATTTTCTCTCTTCTTTGACAGAAGCACATTGGTGAATCTGTCTTGCTTGAGATGAGATTTATCCATTCTCTCTGAGTTAGATGATCCTGGTTTTTTCCATTGCACATCTTTGTCATGCATTTCTCTTCTTCTTCCGTCATATTTCCCCGTCCATGCTTTATTTACCTCTTCCGCATCCTCCCATTCCCTCTGGTTATGCGTATCCCATCCTGTTCTATTCTTTCTCCCACTGTTACGCTCTGTCTCTCTCAGCATTTCCCCTCTCCTCCCTTGTGTTGTGTATTTGTCCCCGTTCCACTCTCTTCTGTAAGTCATATCTGAGGTCAAAGATTGTCTCCTACCCTCCTTCACTCTCGCCTTTACCTTATGTTCCAACTCCTCCCATCTTTCCATATCATCCCTGATATTTCTCTTTTCTTTCTCAAATGTGTCCCTGACATCACCTAAGTCATCATATTCATCATTATACAATCTGTAATTCCACTTGTCCTTGTCTAAATATCTTTTATTTGTCTCATTTCTCGCCACACTATCGTGCCGATCTGTCTTCTCTCTCTGGATTCTCCGCAAGGTCTCCTCTGCTTTAAAAATCTTCTGCTGCAGTAATAGCTCCTTGGAGTGGATTTCCTTTGAGAGTTTTTCAGAAAACCTCTGGTTCTGATGCTCACTGTCTATATCACTCTGTGTTGTTTTTCTCCTCTCTGTTAGTTGTGGATGAGATGACTTGAGAGCATCTGGTTTCCTCACAAATCTTTCTTGTTTTCGAGAAGTTTGATTGGTTAGTTTGGGCAAACATGAGTAAAATCTCTCATTATGTTCTGAGTCTAAGACATGGCCATTTATCTGACACTGACTCAGGCTGTATGCTCTCTTGTGGAGGACTGGCTTCAGAGGAAACACTTTATCCACGCCAGAAGTTCTCAGTAAAGGAATATATTCATTCTGCTCCTGAAGGAATATGTAGTCCTTTCTGTTAATGCTGTCTGGAGGTTGCAGGGAATGCTGTTTGGAGCTGTGATAAGATCCAGAGGAATCACGCAGTCTGTGCATGGCTTCTTTACGCAAGAATGGAAGTTTTGGCAATATAATTTCTTTTTCCCAAAAATGATGCGCAAGGTGATGATGTGGCACCTTTAGCATGTTTCACAGTGTATGCAGCTTCAGAAGATGTTAATAATCTAATGCCAGGCTCATAGAGGTCTGTGCACTGCTATAAAACATATTTAAAATATTAGATGTTTTAAATAACATATCAATATTACATTCTATTAAATGTGATTTTTAACGAAATCTAAAATAAAAATATGAATATGTTGTATGAATATGTTAAGCATCAAACACAAATCTCTTTCTGTTGGACATACAGTGAAATACAATGAATATACAATCAAAGGTACTAAACTGTAATAAAGCTTGTTAATTTTGTTAGTTAAATATATACAGACATTGGGTCTCTAAAAGGTTCCCAACCTCTGGTCTAATGCATTTAATAATCTTCTCTTTATAAGAACCTCAATAATATATAATATATATTGGTTATTATATAAGGGTTAATATATATTTAGATGTGAACTTACCAGCTATGTGCTATCTGTGCGTGTGAAGAGCCACATCGGCTCAAATGAAAAGAAATTAATCCCTCTCCAGTTAAGCGTTGTGTTTACACCTGTTGCCTAGAAACGAGACAACTTCTGAATGTTTACTATTGGCTGGTGCCGCCTGACGTCAGAAAGTCACCCGGATGAGTGACGCGATATGATGATGGCAGCGGTTTAGTGCGTCTGTATCACTTAGGAAGCGAAACAATAAAGACGTTCAAATCTGGAATAAACTGCATTATAAACGCACGTCTGTTTGGTAGCGGGTTTCAGAAAGAGACGCTCACTCATTATCGCCCGTCTTAGCGGTATGTTTGATAGCTGCCGAAAGTCTCATGGTCCTGCAAGATTGATTTTACTGAAGTCTGAAATATATGTTTAAAAGAGCTCATTGTCTAGAAACGACTTGTTGTTTATAATTATAATATGTTAATAATATATTTTTTATTTTTAATATTTATCTAGTGAAGGTCTGGAATAATTCATTGGTCAGAAGGTGAGCTCATACAGTGATTAATGAATGAAGAACTGTCACACATTATTTGTTTTTCAGACAGTGATCATGTCCACTGAAGAGCTGCTGTCTGTTGATTATGAGGTGTTTGGAAGGGTGCAGGGTGTGTTCTTCCGAAAATATACCCAGGTAACTGTATGTATACTGTATGGGCTAGTTGTCACACTATTTCATTGACTATTTCTCAGAATGGGTTCATCTCTTTAAGACACAAAGTGTACAAATGGACTACAAAAGCTATTCAACATTTCCATTGTTATTGTCCAGCACAAAGGATTCAATGCACAGGCCGTCATGTTGCCTTGGGGGTAAGTTGTTACAATGTGAACTTGCTATTTATTAAAACCAGTTTAAAAAGGAATACCTTTGTATTAGGCTAAGGCATTAAAACTTTCTTAGACAACATACATATTTTTAAAATGTTTGTAAAACTATTTAAATGACTTTCCTATAACACTTTAGGTCGCAAAACATATTGGGAAACAAAACAATTTATGTACAGCAAAAATGGGAAATAATGTCTATAACATTTGTATTGTATTGTCCAACACAAGCTGTAATGAATGAATTAATATGAACTATAAAACCGGGCAACTTGCCTAGTCCTTGCGTTTATTTACATAAACATCCCCTCTGTAAAACCACCACCTACCTTTACCATCCTCTTTAGATGATCAATGTTGTGTATTATGTAAAAATGTATTATCCAAATATAATATTAATATTATAATAAAAATATTATAATAATTTCTTTACTTATGATAATGAACAAAGTATAAATAACAGCGATTTCTTTTAGTGCTTTTCAAAATGGTCAAAAGAAGGGCTCAAGCACAGCTTTAGACATTCTTTAAAAAGAAGAGAAAAGAGGTATATTTATTTGATTGGTGTAAAGACGTTCCTCTGACGTAACATTATGTATGTGTATTGTAGTGTTGTCACGATACTGGAATTTAAAACTTTTATACGAAACCTTGAAAAATATTGATATTCGATACCATTTCGATAAAATTTTAGGTTTTTATTTTCTTTAATTTAAAGATAAGTATATCACAAGTCTAGAACATGACAATGAGGTATATTTTACATGAAGAAAAACATCTTGAGGTAGTGCACTTGTTTCAAAGGCTCTCAGATTGTCATACATTCAAAAATCAATAAAGTTATTGATAATAGATATTTGTTAACATTAACACATGAATTAATGTAAAAGATACTTTTAGTTAGTTTTAAAACATGTATTAATCATAGTTAAATGTTGTTTTAAACATTTACTAATACATTTACTAATTAAAATCCAATGTTCTATCTGTTAATATGCTGAACAAGAGCTAACATGTACAGTGCTCAGCATAAATGAGTACACCCCACTACATTTGTCAGAAAACCTTTAGTTTCCTTTCAGAATCAACATTTTCTATGAGATACTA
>JAZGTI010014747.1:0-13886 GCA_036877585.1 Botia kubotai
CTTCCTCTATGCTGCCTCATGTAAAAGTTTGTATCCTCTGTTTGTTTGTTTTAGCACATTGATCTTACGTTCTCTGTTGTAGCCTCGGCTCGTCTGTTTATCTAAGGGCTCTCTGCTGTTCAGCTGTCACAACAGAGATCGCAATTGCTTTCGACCCTTCACGCTTCACTCTTTCACGAAACGTCTCTGCTAGCGTCTGTTTGCGTTAGCGTGCATGCGTGCACACAGCCGAGCGGATCCGAGCGGATCCAGATGTGGTGGCGATTAAAAATGACTGTGACATTGATCAAGGGAAACTTGGGTGTCAGGGGACGTAGATCCATTGCGTAACTAACTTGTGTTTAACGTTGAAAAGGGTTTGCAACCTGAACAATATATTTGTCTTTATGCGTACATCTTTATCAGCAGAGAAAGCCTGTAAACAACCCGGCGTGATAATTTGTTTTCCGTGTTGGCAGATCAGACAAGCAGTTGATACAGTGACCTGCGTTCGGCTACTCTGTCATTAGGTCGCTGATTTGTGCTACAGCTAATTAACTTTGAACAGTTGGTGCACAGACTCACAGTTGGACGGTGTCAGTGTCCAGATTGGTCACACAGAATTGTGGGTATTCGTGCTTGTACAACTTCGGCCAATCACACGCAGGTGCTGGTCAGTTTGAGAATGCAGCATTAAAGCTCTTAAAAAGTGCTTGTGTTTGTATACAGTTGTACTGTACATACTGTAACAAGAATGTAAAACATGAAGCACAATATCTCTGTTGGTTCTCCTAGATAACAGTGAGATTAAGTGGAGAACGAACTGAGATTTTTGGCATAAGTATCCTGCTTCTCGCATTTTTCTCGTTTATGTCTCTTCTGTTGCAGATCTCAAACTGTGCCCAGATTTTCCAACACACGGCAGTCTGCAATGCAAAAGTTCTCAGTTATAAGAGATTTGAATGATTATACAATAATTCAATAATTCTTTCAAGACCAAATTATCTGAGCTATGCTATACATTCGACCTTTATAGATATATATGTCATTTTGTAGCTGTCAGCAGTTTTATCATTTGTGATTTTCTCAGTTTTAGGAGAAACATCTGAAACAATATGGATAAGTAACTGCATTAAACCTCTGAGTTCTGAGAGATCGGAGCGGCACAGTTTTCCTCTGTGCTGTTATGTGTGATACATAACATTCAGTGAACATTCAGTGAACATTCAGTACACTGCATACAGTCCAGACAGGTCAGGATTGTGGGGCTTATAGAATTTAAAGGCCGTTGTCAGTTTAAGTGCTGGTATTTCTCTTAATGGAGGCCATTTTAAACCGAATGCTGTTTTTCAACAATGTGAAGTAGCAGCACTGTAGCATGAGAAACTAAAAGCACAAAATAAAAATCTATTTTTACACTTGTCATAGTTACAGACCAGGTTCAGGCCCTCTAAACGACTAGGCCTGGAGAATGAGCGCTATTCTGTGTCTTCTACGGTGTGAGGTGGTTTGGGCTTTGGTAGTATTTCTGTTGGGGAGCTAATACATCTGTTTGGGTTTGCAGTGAGGGGTGGGCTGTGGATTCTTGGGCCGTGTCTGTCAAAGAGTTAGCGCTTGGGTTTGTCTGTACGAGCGAGTCTTAATAGAGTTTTGCCTCTTGAGAGTTTGGCCATTCAGAGGAAAAGAAAGTGCTTGAGAGACGGAGAGAAAGAGTTTGTGTGTGTAAAGTGGGTGAGAGAGAGAGAGAGAGCGAGAGGGTGGGCAAAAGAACCAGAGAGGCGCCAAAGCACGTTGCCATGCGCCCAGTCATAAGAAACAGGAGCTCTCCAGAGTTCAACCCAGCGCACCCCTTACAAACGTCGCCAGCTTGCCAAAACAAAAGCTTTTGTTTAGATCTTTGACCCAGCAGATGGGAGTGAAGACGGTAAATAAAAACAGTCCAACGAATAGAGCTAGTGGACCATGATGGAGAGCATACAAACTGAGGCCGGTCCATTGGGAAGAGTACCGGTCCCTAAAACACGCAGCCACAAAGTTCTTACACTGTGCGTCCCTTACGTTTCATCTGATGCCATTGACTGAAAGTGCCAGTCAGAGCCTCGAGGCTCTCTTGGGCCCGGGCTGCTTTTATTAAGATGTTAATGGAATTGCCTTCATGACACACTTCTATAGGACAGAATCCGTCAGCCGTTCTTCAACGGCTCTATCTGACTTAAGCGCGAACGCATTAGCGACTCACGCACAACAGGTTTCTGACGCATTGGTGGCTCAGTCTTTGTGCCGCTACGCTAAGACTCTGTAATTCTTCCCAAATGTAATCCTTTCCGCCAAATGCCACGCCGCGTTTCACAGTATGTAAAGAATACTCATTTTGCTGATAACGGTAATAATCTATGGATGTAGCGCGGCTTATAATAAGCGCAGCCCGTTTGTTTGTCAGTGAACTCTGCGCTGGCTGTACGTTAACGTCAGTCCGTATGTTAAACTCACGAAAATGCTAATGCTGTTTTTCTACATAGAATGAAATGCTTACGCAAGTCTTTTGTGTTTTCCACAAACCACTAATGATTTTCCAGCCCTGATCACAAACCCTCACATTGTGTTCGGCAAACCCTTGAGACAGTGGCACAAATACATTAGCACTAAATACATATTAGCGCTAAGTAGAAGTAATTTTTTTTACAAGCCTTAATTTAAAAATGTTTACAATTAAAAGCTACATTTTTGTCCATTGAAATGGGCGCTATCTGTATAATTAGCATACAGTTCGTCACTTTAATTAATGAGTTAAATGGTAGACTGGCTAATTTTTTTAATTGATACTTTTAAAAGAATGTTAACTGACAGCTGTAACAACTATAAGATGTTGCTTGTATTGCACTGTAAGACCACATTTGTATCACGCAACAGAAAGTATATTTTATTGATGCATATACTCGGCTAATAATTCAGATTGTAGCAAAAACGTAAAAATGTTGTTTTGAATTTTCTAGTAGCGTTCACAACGTCAAGTGTTTTAGACATTGTTTTACTGTTATTGCTTGGTTAAAAGAACATTAATCAAACTTTTTAAAATTCTGTTACATTCTTACATTGTTCCACCAACATCTTCAAAATAACATTTTTGATGTATGATATATAACATTTAAAAAATCTTCTACTAACAATACCGCAAGAAATTTTTGGGTAACTAGGAGAACTTTTAGAGAACATTAGCCAGCATTCTGAGAACGTTCCCTGTTTGCTGGGTAAAACAGACATACACATACACTACATTATGGTTTGCTTGATTTAGGGGCTCATTCAAATCACACCTTCTCCGTCTCCTCGCTCGTGCGCTGGGGAAGTAAGTTCTTTGTTGTGGGAACTTAATTGCTTTTAACCTCCTTTTGCCAGACTGGGATTTTGGCTGCGGGCTTTTGCACGTACGCTGGCGTGTAACCACCTGCATCCATCCAGTCTGCTTTGTTACAATTTGTTAACAGTCAGGCACGGCCTTATCAGCAGAGATAGTTCCTCTTCCCTGTCAGGAGACAGACGCCTTAACACATCCTCTCTGCCTCGGCGGGGAACGGAGCTCTGATAAGATTTCCAAATTCATTCCTGAGCCCGATAGCAAAGGATGTTCCTCAGAACAGAGAGAGAGGGAGAGAGATGGATCAGAAGGGTGAAAAGATAAACGTTTCCCAAAGCACATACCAAACCGGAAGTGTTGATGAGATTTTCAAAGTTAAAAATATGACACATGCTATCTTGGTACCCCCGTCTCTGGTTCGGGCAAGCACATTCACTGTGGTGTGGAGTTTAGGACACATTCCTTGGAAAACAAGGAGTATGCATACTTAGGATAGGAACGGAGGGTCATGGGGAAGGAGTATGTTTAGAGTGGTTGTGGACAGAGATGTCTCAAGTCCTCCCTGCGCTGTGTGTTCAGTTTGGAATCTTTACTTTGGCTTGGCGTGGCAAACCCATTGAATTCCGTGGGTCCCTCAGCCGGATATTTGTCTTCACGTGCAAACAGAGACAATATGTCGTGTGCGCGAACCAGCGGACAGCTTTCTAAGGATGTTATGAAGAAATAGCATTTAGCTATCTTGTCACTTAATAGCTCGTCCTTTAAGACTGAAAGTCACGATGAAACGGGAAAATATTGAGTCGTTTCAAAACACCAAGGTCGCCGCGTGCTCTAGCTATTGATTAGCCCTCAGTTCTGACCTTTGGCGGCAAGCGTGATTGTTTGAGCGTGTAACAAAAAATGTGTCCAGAATCATGGGAACAATGAACAATCGCTCTTTTCCTTTCATAGCTTGTCGGTTTTCCCATCGAACATTTGTTGACATTACACACACAATGCATTTAAGAATGTGTAGCATGTTTGCTAGTCGTTCTTCATAACCTCTAGTAGCTATTAAAACTAAGTAGACAAAACAAAAGAGATGTCAGGGGTGTCAACATGATCTGCCTTCAGCTTTCTCTGTTTGCGTTTGTAAATTACCAACGCAAGCGCTCGGTTCTTGAATTACACCACAGGAAATAAATAATCAAATGCTGACATTATGTATAATTCACAGATCATCAGCAATGTAGGTCAGCCACGCACCCTTTCTTCAGCGTTTTAAGGAAGCGACTGTCGAATTAGGGTATCTAAGACAATCGTCCCATGTGTGACAGTACAGACACCGTGAACAGAGAACAGCATATCTCTGTGTTTTCCTTCAAGATGTTGATTAAATGTGACTGCACTGAAGCTACTGTCTGCTGGGGGGGTAGGGAGAGAGAGAGAGAGAGAGAGATGGTCACGGAGAGATGGTTCTCTGCTGTGAATGAAGAGTGTCTGTAGCAGTCTGGGATTATGGGTAATATTGTTTAACGCCTGCCACACAAGAAGTGCAAGCATGAAATCTGTGACACTCTGTCCACTGTGATGTAATGGGGCTTTATTCAGCACTCTGCTTTTACACTGATCTCAGATCAGCCTTTATTAGCAGTTCATATCAGGACTTCTCTGAAGTTAAGATCACAAGTTAACCTATTGTTGTGTTTTCCTGGCCTTTGCTTTAATAATTCTTAATGCCAACGGGAAGTCTGAGTTGACCCTACTCAAGTTTTTATATTCTGTAACATTTTTTAAATGTTTTTGAGAGAACTTTGAGAGATACTGAATACTGTTTCACCAAAAAAATGACAGAATTAAACTGGCTGTGAACACCATTTCATTTTGACTTTAAGAAAGAAAATGTTCCAGAAACATTCTCATTACCAGAACTCTGGAGGCTTTTGGGTTGAGTTGTTTGGCTCTGACTCGAGGCGTCTCAGCTGCTTGCGAAAACATTCACAATTAAGTTTCTAACCCTCGGCTAAGTTTAAGACAACGCTGTTTGCCACGAGCAAAAGTTCAGAGGTGAATCGTGCTAAACCACCCACCTCATCTGCTCGTTCTGTTGGCACCACATCAGTTGTTTTGGAAAAACTCCAGTTATGTAACAGTCTCATAATGGCAAAGCTGTTGTTCCTGCAGGCGATTAATATTTCATTATCTCTTGCCTGTCGTTCACATATCAGACCCAATCTGTCAATTGAAAGCTTTGTTGAGGAATTTTGTCAAGTGTGCCGAAAACAGAACCGCTTGTGAAAATCGGAATTAAAAATTAATTGCGTTATATTGTTTGTTTGTTTACTCATTTCATCTCTGCGTGACAATTAACAGCTTGTACAGACAGCTTTCCACCCCTCCTAAACACGTCCCACCCCGGTTCCTCTCTTCTTCCTTTTGTTTGCTCAGTAGGGGTGGAGGACAGAAGCGTTTGGGGCGGGAAGCAAGCAGATGTGTACATAAGACTGCTGGGTGGGGTTATGCATGTTTAGATATGTAGATTCTGCAGTGAGGGTAGAAACGTGCCATCTCCTCTTAAACCTCGTCTGGGTTACAAGCTAACAGGGAACGTTCTCAGAACGTTGTCCAATGTTCTCTGAAAGTTTTTCAAAGTTAAATAAAAACATTCTTGCAGAAATGTTAGTAGAGATTTTTTAACGTTATAGATCATATATCAAAAATGTTATTCTTCAGTTGTTACAAAATAATGTCAATACAACGTCTATAAAACTGGACATTTTAAACATTTATGGAACATGAAAAACTAAATTTGTAATTCGGTCACTCACTGGAAATGTTAGAAAACGTTGTTACAACCTAAACTTGTTAGCTGGGCTCCTGTGTCACCCAGTGATCTTTGAAGGTCTTGGCAGATGCCAGTGTGTTTGCACTAATGACCAGAGACGCACATGCACACACACACACACACCTGTCCCCGAGCAGCTGTTTTGTATGGGCGCCTGTCTTCTTTTAATTTGAAGGGTGGGATGAAAAGTAGATCTCCACTGATACAGGATCAGTAGAACAAAAGCTCGTAGGTGTCAGAGTCTGAGGCCACGGCTGGCCAATAGTCCTGAGGCTCTACACACTGAGTCATTACTCTTTAGTTCATGTGAGTACTCTGCTTCTCTCTGTCTCACAGAAGAATAAACGATCTTTGCTCAGATAAGGTCCATGGAGAAACACCTCAGGGTACAGCATAAATTGTGTCAGGAGCGCCATCCAATGACCTCACCAGTATACCGCGACCTGCCATCAGCCAACAAAAAACAACTGAGAAAGTACGTGACAAACCACTGTTCAAAACACTCCATATCTTACCCCGATTCGCTATGGTAAGTTTATAGTATTGATTTATAATTGGAGCTGTCAGGTCTGATTTCCTGGGACACGACAGATTATGTCTGTGTCTGTTGTCATTGTTGCACACTACGATAAGTGAATGAATGAAATAAATACATTTACTATTGTAAATAAGTTTTATAAACAGGTGTTGTAAACTAGAAATAATCTACAGGCAAAAATTTGTGATGAATTTTAAGGTTTGTGTTAGTATAATGGTTATCGTCAACAAAATTGAATCATATTGACCAGGTTCCTGTTGATTTTTGATGAATTTGTGGCACTGCTTTGCAGTGATGTCATGTGAAAATTGCACAAACAAATTCCACCGGCCCTGATCACATGGTGATAAAGATTCCAGTGTGCTGGATTTTCATCATCATCCAAGCTTTGAACAGCGATGGGAACTGTGTTTGAATGACGGCGTCCGCGGGCAGCACGGAATATGACTCGAAACAGGAAGCAAGGATGAAGGAATGTGAATGAAGTCTCCTTGATTGTTCCTGGTGAGAGCCAGTCAGACAGGAAGAGGAAGGGAGGAAAGAGGAAGTCGGCCTTCTATTAGTGCCGCTCAGGGGAAGTTTGGACGGACGGGGCACTGCATTGGCGCGACCGTTCTCATGGTGCGGAAGTCAGACGTGCTGTAGTTTCACATGGATGTCAGCGAGGACGTCTGGCGTACTGCCACACTGAGGTCACGCAGGAAAAGTCACCGTTTAGATAGGATTGAAGTTTGTCAGATGTTACGCTAACAACTTGAGAATAATGTTTTTGATATATGGAACATCAAAGACGTTCCACAAATGTTACTACAAAAATGTATTGTTGAGAACTTTGAGAAAAGTTTGAGAGAACATTAGCCAACATTTTGAGTTCTAGCTAGGTAGAAACTCCTACAGGATTAGCGTTTCTGTAATTATAGTAACAGATACGTCTAATTCTCCACCCGAACTACTTCTAGTAACACCTTGTATTAAAAAGCGAGGATCGGTCATTTTATTTCTGCGGTACACCTGCAGTAATTATACACCTCTGAGTCTGATTTTAGCAGAGTGACTAAGTGACATTGGATTGCACACGCTCAGACTCTCTTTTGTGGTTTTGTAATGTGATTACAAACGCTGTGGCTTTTGATGTGCAGTGGGGGTTGAAAGGTCTGCTGATGACTAAGACATGACTGTAGGTTTACTCCAGTTGGTCTGCCCCTGCAGAGTTCCTGGTAAAGTACTCTAGTACTCACAATTTTTAGGACAGTCACAATTAACGTGGAAATCCAGCTTTTAAAATAAGCTCATTTATTCTCTCATAAGAGTTATTTGCCTTATCAAATGTTGCAGTGTTGTGATTCTTCTGGGAGCTGCTTGGTTTGGTTGACGGTGAAACTCGTTATTGAATCATGTTTTTTTAATTGCTGTGGTAAAGTGGTTGGTCATTAATCTCAGACCTGGCTGTTTTTGGGATCAGACTGGTGTCACCAGAAGTGGCTGTAAAGTTGCATTACAAAACATTACAAATCTGCCATGTTGTCGGTTTCTTTTCACTGTAGTGAGAGATTTGTCTTTCCTCCACTTTTCCTTTTTGTTTTTCCTTTTCTCTCATTTCTTCAAATAGCTTTGGGTCCAGCCTCTCTCTGTTGCCCAGCTGAAACAGACGCTAATTTAAATCATCGTTCACACACACAGATTAGTCTTTGATGAAACCTAACGGCCGAGGAGCATCTGTTGCATTCGAGAAACAATCTTTTAGCTGTTCCGAATCTGCTCTGATAAGGAAAGAGTCAGAAACGCAGATGAATCGGTTTATTTGCCATTCAGATTAAGACCATGACCAATGCAGATCGTCCCAGAATAGCCCAAGAACCTTTAAACAACAGCGTGGGCCTGGGACTGCCAGCTCATGCTAGTCCCAGAGGATCTGTGTGCTGCATCTGTAATATTGTTCTATTAGGATGCGGTTCACGTGCGTCTGGGTTAGTAAATCTCTGCACTGAATTTTAATTCTCTCTGCTGATGTGTGAACATGTGATGACATCACTAAGCATGCGTAATTGATGTGCAGGGTGTGAGGTTATCGTGAGGTTATTGCTGTAATAGTTAAACACAGTAGGAGATTCAATAAGGTTACGTTGCATTTTCTGATGCCAGTGTGAATGGAACGTGTGCTTATGCAAAGCTCAATGTTTCTCTCTTACTATGTGAGTGGCTGCCAGGGTGTTGCTATGTGGTTACTAAGGTGTTACTAAGGTGTTTTTTTTAGTATATTAACAGGTGGTTTCTATTTGTTGTTTTGGGTGGATGCTAAGGCATTGCTAGGGTAGTTGGTAGGTGAATGCTTATTGGCCCAAGTTATTACAGTTTTACACATTTGGCAGATGCTTTTATCCAAAGCGACTTACAGCACATTCAAACTATACAGTTGATCAATATGTGTGTTTCCTGGGAAATCAAAAAACGGACTTTTGTTTCTCCATTCTATGTTCTGTCCCGCAGTGTAAATCTATGAAATGCTTTTATTTCACTGTCCTGTTTAATTGTCAATTTCATCAGTAAAAAAGTCTGACTGCTTGGAAAAGTAACCGCTCGCGCCCCCTAAAAAAACCCCTCAGGATTTGAGGTATCATTTATGTCCGTGTGAGACTAGTTTAATGCTGAATTTTAATGCCATTTGTTCAAGTCACAACCCTGTGAACAATAATAATGATTTTTGCCTCGGGAAATTATATGTGAAAAATAAAGTACAAGCTCACAACCACGCAGCAGTTTCTGAGGCTCCGTACACTCACACACACTTTCACACAAGGTCACCCCTCCCTGTAGCTCTGGCGCTTCTTTTGATGGTCAAAATGGATATAATGCCACAGGCTGTACATACTGTGTGGTTCCAGCCCAACCTGACACCACCCACCCCCAACCTCTTGGATTCCCTCCATCCTGCCGAGATGCACAGAAAAAGGAAGAACTAGAAAAGAGGAATCGCTAATAGAGGCTGAAATGGAAGCCAGCAACTAGTTTTTGGCACTTAGCATGATGGGCAGTGCCTTTGAATTCAAGGGCATGAAATCAAAGTCCCACAGCTTTAGCCTTTTAGCATCGATACTCTTTGGGCTTCTGTACTTCCTCTCTGCTGTTGTGCCCGTTCATGTTTCATTTGGTCAGGTCTCTCACACCTGCCCCCGTGCGCTGTATTCATGCCTCTGTGAGTAATCCAGCGCGTTGGTGTTTGTATCTTGACACAGAATTCTTCATGCGCTGTTGTAGGTCAGTGTGACATTCACTGATATTCTAAACACAGAACTTCTGTAGTATTATCTGCTTCATTGCTTCATGTTGTTCTTCCATAGCTCAGGAGATGTGTTGGAATGCTTGCTTATGTTTTGTGAGATATCAATTTATTTACAAATGTTTCTCTCACAGTTGCAGAGAAGAAATAAAAATATCTTTTAATAAAACCAGCGAATTCCAGTGAAGAGTGGGGAGCTATAAAATAAATGTTGAGGTTTGTGGAGAAATGTTCAAGATCATATCCAACTCTGACTTTTGCAGAATTTAGGACATTCTGAGCACAATTTGAGCGATCTCATCTGTAATCACATAAGTCTCCTTCAGAGATGTGAAGTCTTTTCTCAGGAGAAACATCTAAGAAGGAGACGAATACAAAAGTCTGCATGTATTTTCCGTTTGTCTTTACCGTCTAGGAGAAAGAACTGAGATATTTAAGCGATTTCATTTGTCAGATTTCAATGACATATTTTTCTTAAATGTGGTACTTTGTTGCATAAGAGTCAGTGGTTTATTAAAACATTATTTCATCTGGTCTAACTGTTTGTTTTTAATACATCCTAAAGCTGTACAACATGACATGACTCCTTCTGTTCTTGTGAAAGGAAATGAGATTGGGTCACGTGATGGCAGACTCATGAGGTGATTGGCACACAGGAAGTAGTTATTTTCCACTTCACGTCCTGTGAGCGGTCTGGAGAGTGTTTATCCTTTGCTGGATATCATGATAGGGTTCAGGATGAATGAGTTGGCACTTCTTAGCGCTCAAAATATGACCGACCTTTTCTCTCAGACCGGAAGATGGACTTGTAACTCCACCAAAACTGCCTTTTGTTGTCAACTCATTTATTCGAGTTTTACCTGAATAGTCACTTGCATCTGTTATAGTTAAATGTCAATGCCTCAGTCATGCATAAAGGAATCAGTCAGTCCTATTTGTTGGAAGGTTTAACAGACCCTGCTGTTCAATTTTTAACATCATGTTTGATATTTAAAGGCCTCTGTTCTACACCTTCATAGCATTTTATTATTTTTCCTCATACTTTTGATTGTATTTGACTATTTTCCTTCCTCTTTCTGATGCCTCGTATTAAAGCTATTGCTACTGTACCTTTAATACCACTGTACTTACTGTAAGACTACTGTCCCTTTAAGACTTCTACATGTAAATGAGCCCTGTTATGATTGACTTATGTTAATTTCCAATAGGTGTTGACATAAGAACGTGGCCAACCATATTTTACCGTCATCAGTACTGCGACAATTTCTGTGTGACGTTTTTGCAGCGTAGTTTAGCATAAATGGATAACAATAGCTGTTAAATATAATGAGTATGTTCCATATATCACCTCATGTGTATCTGAGCCAGCGCTCTGCCTCTTACTTCCAGTCCGGCAGCTTCTGACCCACTTTCATCACCAGTTCAAACTTAACCAATCCACTAATTGCTTTCATTTATTCATGACCATGTGAAGCTCAGCCTGGCCTAGCCATCGTCGGTCATCAGAAGACAGGGTGAATGAATTCTGATCAGCAGCCGAGCTGAAGGACATCACACTGAGCCTCAGTGTTCTTGAGTGTCTGTTTGAAGGGCAGGAGAAAGCAGGAAGAGCAGATCTATTTAGAGCAGTGCTTCTCAAACTGTGCTGCATGTACTGTTACTGTCGGTGATGTGCATGGGATTCTAAGAATGTAGACTTATATATATATGTTTACATTAAATGCATTTATCTTTATGCATCTATAAGACTCTATAAGATCTATATCTATAATGTAATCTATAAGATCGTATAAAAATGCAGTTCCAAGCATTTTTATACATAGTGAACAGTTGCCAAAGTGTCCTTAATGCTGTATTGTTTTGTTGATGTATTGAACTGTATGTCAGAACTTCTAAAAGTTGCTGTTGTATGTGTTTTTAGATGCTCCTCATCTAGGGAGCCTAAAAGTGTCACTTGGCCTGATACAGAAGTTCTCTGTGGCTAATTGAGACACAGTTATTCCATCATCGCCTCTATCTAGACAGATATCAGGCGGAGTAACAACCACCAACTCGATTCGCTCTGCTTTTATTAGCACTGATGAAATTACGGCCTTTTGTCGGTGGAAACTGTGATCTGAGGAAGAGTGGAAAGAAAAACAGGAAGAGAGAAATACTGCTGAGGACCGTGTGTAATGTAATAGAGTGCAACACCGGTCCCCGTATGTGCTAAATGAGGTTTTAAGCCGTCACAGAGCAGCGGACACTAAACCTAAAGAAACAGAATCTTAAGCACATTTAACGCTTATCTGCTCTGTATCAAGATAAAGCGAGTGCGATGAGGGAAGAAAAGGTCTGTCCGCTCTCCGCTAAAGCGCCTCAGTTTTTCACACTCAGAGTTGCTGGTTTATTTCGGGTTTTTGCTTATGTGCGATTACACTTTTGGTACAGTGGCATAAATTTAGCATCCGAGCTCTGAGAGATGGACGTTAAATTATAGTTTCCTCATATTATAGTGTAACGCAGAGAGCATGCGGAGCGGGTCGGCACAGGTCGGTGTGTGTTAAATCCAAGTAAATAACTATCTAAAAAAAATACATTTAGCTCGAGTGCATTACTTTCACAAGCAGCTGGACTCTTCAGCGTGTTTGAGTCACACACACAGCAGGGTTAATAACGCCTTAGATATGATCGATATAGATTTCGGCTTTGTGTTTATTATACACAGTGTGCTTGTTTCACGAGTGGATTTGTCAGGCAGGAACTCTTAATTGCATGTAAGTGTGAAGGAGTTCCAGCGTCACTTACAGAAATAAATGGTGAGGCTATGATCTGTGCGCACAATCCCCTTTATTTTATCTCGCATCTCTGAGCGCCGTGCTGGGCTGTTTGTAAACACAGGAAGTGCAGGATTTCATGCATTTGTGATAAGATCTTAATGCCTGCATCATTATTATTATAAACACACGCTGTAAGAGACCCCAAAACTAAAAGAAAAACAGACATTATGTTTTGCATAAAGAAAAGCAAGCTCATTTTTAGGACCATTAAGATTTTTGGGGGACTGAAATCATGTTCTCATTAATTAAGCACATTTTCCTTCCAGATTCACACTAGTTTATGACCATATGCTTGCTTGTAATTCTCACCGGTCTTAATAGTGATTTTGTATTACAGTGAAAATAAAATTCTTTTTTAATGCACATCGGCATTAAACTACAAAATGTCTAAATACTTAAATAAAATAAAAAAACAATGCAAAAATTGTAAAAGTCTTAAAATATGCTTTATTTTTATAGTAATATATTTGTGTGATTTAAAGAACTAAAGCGAGGAGAGAAAGCAAGAGAGAGAAAGAGAGAGTGAGTGAGAGAGAGAGAGAGAGAGGGAAAGCAAGACAGAGAGTGTAAGAAAGAGCAAGACAGTGAGAGAGAGTGAGACGGAGAGAGTCCTACAGTCCAGTGTATGAATGAATGTCACTCAGTGTCAGTATATGTCTGGCAGAGATGCTGTCTTGTATGTGTGATGTGGCCGTGACGGATGATGCAGTCTGTTTAGACTGCTGTGACATTGCATACAGTTGTCATTTCCCGTGTAGACAGCAAAACATTTCACTGTGGCTTCCTAACATGCCATTCCTGAGCACAGAAACAGCCTCATAAGACTATAATTAGACAGATTGATTTAAGGCACCAAAGCTGTTATTTCTGCAGTATTTACATGATTTATTCAAGAGCTCCACAACAGTGATGGGGTAAAACACAAGTCTTGCTACAGATCAGTGCAGACTGTACACTTGCGTTTAATGACCCTACATGTGTATTAGTGGTTTGGAGGTATGTTGATGTTTCGCGTCAGTCTGTAGGATTCCTGAATGACATATTTTAAAAGCCGCCTGCTATTTTTATTGTCTGTTAAGCTACAAGGCAGTGAT
>JAZGTI010014748.1:0-13885 GCA_036877585.1 Botia kubotai
ATCAGAGTATCATCAGTATCAGATCAGAGTATCATCAGTATCAGAGTCATTTGGATGCAGGTGTGAAGGCAGAACTCACATCTCTGTTCAAGGTTCAGTTCTTTTGGGGGACAGCCAGTAATGTCTGTAGAATATTTGATGTTATATACCATATATATCAAAAGCATTGTTCTTAAATTATTAGTTGAACGTTTTAAAACGTTACAGAATTAAAAACCGTTAGAATAATGCTCTTTAAATGAATTACATCAATACAATGTCTAAAAACTGGAAAAAAAAAACTTCCTATCATTCAAAATAACTTTTCCAACGTTTTTGTTACTTGGAGATTTTATTTCGAAAATGTTAGGGAAACGTTCTTAAAACACAAAATTGTTAGCTGGTATAGCTCTTAAATGAAATATAGTACAAAAAAACATGATGAAGCAATAAACGAGTCCTGGCCTGTTTTCTATGCAGATCACACTTCAGTGATGCAGAGAGTCAAACTTCTTTTCTATTTACTTTAATGATGCAAACCGGTAATTCTCTCTCTCTCTCTCTTGATCACACAAATAGACAAAACTCAATTGTGAGAATCCAAATCTACAATGAGTTAGTAATGATGTGTACGGAGAGCTAGAAACTCAATCAGAACCACAGCGTGTGTGTGTGTGTGTGTGTAGTTGTGAACAGGTCTGTCTGCGTTCTTCTCCATCATTAACAGCTCTCAGCGGGGCTTGTGGCCTGCAGGGGGTGTGTGTGGGTGTGTGTGTGTGTGTGCTGATGGCATAGCAGCTCTTGTTCTGACTGTTAATGGCAAACTTTTTCTTTAACTTGTTAAATCTCTCATTCTCTCTGTGATTATATCAGTTTAAGTGTGAGGGGTTGTGAATGTATATCTGTAAACCAGCTCGTTCATTCATTTTATACTTCATATTTTACACTATTTATATACTGTAAAACAATGTCCATCTTCACTCATATACCTTTAAAAAAACATTGCACATTTTTTTAGACCAAAAACAGTACGAAGATGAATGCAATCTGTAACTTTTGTCTCTCTATCGCCATATCTGTTCGAAAACAAAATAACAGGTTACTTCACATACTTTTCTTTACATACATTCAAGTCAAATGAAGCCAAACTGACATGGTCAAAATATTAAAATCATTATTATAAACTTACCTTTGTGAGTTGGGCTAATTTACTTGCTTAGTAACAGATTTTTTTCATTTTTAACCCCCAAAAAATGGATGGATTGCAGCTTTAATAAAATAAGTCTCATCTGCATATAAGTACATTAAAATGTGCTGGCATAGACACACTGGAGCAGGTCTGATGTCAAAAACAGCAAACGTCAATGCTAATCAGTGTAAGAGAAAGAAAGACATGACAAAGGATAAATAAACAATGACACCATTTTCATTTTGAGTGAACCGTCCCTTTAATATTGTACCTTTCTGACCACAGGATTTAAATAACTGCCATTCTGTGACCTTAAGCAGTATAATCCCATCTAAACAATGTAAAAGAATTGTCATTCTATTGCCAGCAAGAATGTACTCATCTGTCCATATATGGCGTTTCCCCAGTCCATCAACTCTCTTATTCATAAGTCTCGTCAAATGAAACATGTCCATTAGCTTTATTTACATAACATTTGCATATCCATTATCACAGCTAACAAAACAAGCATTGTGGGTAATAGACAGAAGCGGCGCCAGGCTGGAGATGCTCATTTTGTGCTCAGTATGTGTTCAGCTGATAAAGAGGAATGAAAAAGGTTTCTGTGGTGAGCTTAACCAATGTTTTTAAACCAAAAATTGAGATGATTTTGTGGAGCTTTGCAGAAACAGTGACTGCTCTGTTTGAATTAATGTGTTTTCCTGGAAATAATTCCTGCAGAAAATGACTGACGTAGCCAGTGGTACCCCTCTCTGACACGCTCGCAGTTTAACTAAAACATACAATTAATGTGAACTTACACTAGGAGGAACCTTTGACCTATCACAGCTGTGGAATACATGAACTGAACTTAATACGCAAAATAAACATCGCTAAACACACACAGAAACCTTCATATTGTGGTATCAAACATCTTATGAGGTATCAAGAGACCTCATAAACCCATCGAACAGAACTGACAAAGAATGAGGGCCATCCTCTTTTTCTGGGGAACCAAAATATGTCCACATGAAACTTTGGAAAGATGTCGAATGAATGCATGAATGCATGAATGAATGAATGAATGAATGGGTGGGGACTGAAGCGGGGGAACCCTATTCTGTCTCTATTGTTGTGCTGTGTGTGTGAAGGAGGTCAGTACCCTTAAAAGGAGACAAAGTCCTTCAATTCTGCCATTAAAACAGACAATGCAGCCACCAACACTGCCAGATGTCTGCTGACAGAACAGTTCTTTAACCCTGAAACCTCCCACACACACATAAACACACAAAACATACACACAATACATGCATCAGTGCACATACATGTCTGCACCCACAATCTCTAACAAGAATACATGCACATACTGCACACGCAAAAACATACACATGCACTACACAACAAACAAATCGCACAATTATTCGATCATATGGCAATCATACAAACCTCCTTGAATTGCTTTCAATACAAATGGGCATGTATGCCAATCCCACTGTTTACACCTGTAGAACTAAAGCCACTGAACTGGAGTTATTGAGAAAGCCCACTGGACACAACCATCATCATTTACCACCAAACGATTCATATCACTGTCAATGAGAAACACTTCACCTGATCTTTCAGAGTCACTGAGGCATACACACACAGATTGTGCTGAAATATCATCAGACTGACAGTGTGGGACAGCCCATAATATCTGACTGATGCCTTATTCATTTTATAAAGTCAGCCATGACTCAAAACAAGAGGAATATTGAGTACAACTGATAGGTGTGTGTGTGTGTGTGTGTGTGTGTGTGTGTGTGCGCTGTGGATTCATTGATCCTGATAATGTATTGATTAAAGTATTACGTTTCTGAGGCAAACAGGGTCAGTTAAATGTGTGGTATGAAAAATTCAAACCTCCAGACCTGCACACACACACACACACACAGCTCATTAAATGTAATCAAACTTAAGCACTGTAATGAGTATAATTAGCAGACATTACAGTTTGGCAATAAAGTTTGTAAAATGCCCAGGTGGGACATGAAAGGATAAATAATATGCATAAATTCACACGCAGAACATGAAAGAGATACGAGTATGCTAGACAGAAAAGAGGAAGAAACGAATTGTTCATTAAAAGTGTAGAATATGAAATATTGTACGGACAGAATTATATATAAACAAAACATGAAACCATATTCTTCAAAATCTGAAGAGCAGATTTATATGCAATTTTCTGCAGTCACTGTAAGACGTTTAGAGAATCGTTTATTTGCTCTTTGATATAAAACCAAGCCAACGTTTAACAGAGAAGAAGAAGAAGCATAACCTTTAAACCTTGTGCTTCCTATTTATTCATTGATTATATCTGCGCATGACATCTTCAGTTTTATTTTTTCACTCAACTTATGAAAAATCGATCGATCAGTGTGGTCAGATTATCTTATGAATATTAATTATGCAATACTTACTATGCATGATAAGCTAAACCCAGAGGGTCCAGTTACGTAACCTACTCATAAACTCAACCACAGTGAGTCATTTCTGTACATTTCCCAGCTGGAACAAACAGCAAGAGCGACTTTAGATCATGCAGACGCAGTTCAGCAGCTCCCTCTAGAGGTCAAACGTCTAATAACACTCAGTGATTCAGTCCTGATAAATCAGCTGCCATTTGTACTTTTAGGGTACAATGGTGTTAATGCAGGATTTGATCACACTTACTCAGCGGTATCTGGGTAACCCTGAACTGAGATCTTTAACTTTGATTAGGTGAAACACAACCCTGTGTTCTAATTTTACAAAGGTCATCTATGAAGTGTGTCTCCTGTGTTATCTACCAGGTGTTGTTTTCATAATGATCATGTTTGTAAGTCAGATTATACTTCTGTACCTTGTGTTTATTGCATTCTCTCTCTCTCTCTCTCTCTCTCTCTCTCTCACACACACACACACACACAAGGACATTGATCGTCTTTGAGAAATCTGAAATAAACTCATTCATGCACAAAAATACCTCAAAGAAGAACAGATAAACACTGACAGCAGTCAGCAGATATCAAACCTCACAGATAAAACAAGATCGATTAGTTATACCAGCTGACCTTTTCCCCCGTGTTTGTTGTATGCTTATTGTATCCTGTACGTTTCGTTGATTGACATGAACTGGCATAACAATGTACGATTATTATAATATCATGTGTGTCAAACTGGGATCAAGTAGAGATTTATAGACATTTAACACAAATCATGTGGCTGAACAGACAGAAAGGAGGTTCAAAAGTTCTAGAAAAGTGCAAAGCGTGACGAGTAAACAAAAGAGTAGCTTCGCTCGTTTTACATGACCTCATTTTAATTGAGACCTCATGTTCATCTCTCACACAGCAGAACCTTCTTAGCAAAAAATAATAAATAAACAGTCAGTTATGCATCTAATAATCATGCTCTCGTGCATGCAGTACAAATATGATGAAGAATTTATGTTTTGCATTTATTTCTGCATGTAAAAATGATGTTTTTTTGTTTGCTTTCATTTTGACAGACAGTGATGCCATACAAGAACCATTTTTGGTTCATTCAACCTTCATTCAAGGGTTCTTAAGGGAACCATTTCTTTCATACTTCTTTATAGACTTACAGAACCTTTTTCCACTCCAGAGAAACTGTGTGAAACAGACAGGTTCTACGGGATGTTAAAGGTTCTTTAAGGAACCATACGACCAAAATGGTTCTTTTCTGTCATCTTTTTTAAAGAGTTCAGCCTATATTTGTTAAAATAGATTTGTATAAAATTCACAGTGTCTTGCTGTTTATATTTAAACTGTCGCATGTGCTGTTAAACTACCATCACCTGTTGTTTGTGGTTTAAAGCCCTGCTGGAACTAAAGGCTGCGTGGGAAAACAGAAGTTTAACCCCGCCCCGCCCCGTCACTCGCTCACTCACTCACTGTGGGGGAGTCCGCCTTAGTAAACACTTACAATGTGACGTGTGGAGCAAACCTAGAGTTTAACGGGAATACAACATCTTCTCAACGGACAGAAAAATCAATATATCATGAATCTCATACGGTAAGATATTGCGCTTTTATGTAACAGTTTATTAAACCTGAGCTGTTTCTTCCTTAGTAAGATATGAATTGTTTAGTTTTGGTCTGAAACAGAAGTGAACTTTGGACAAATATAGAAATGAACAATTTAATAGTTTTGTCGCAAAGACAGCATGTTTTTATTACAAAATACATTGTTATTACTGTGATGGATTTAGGGTGATCTGGGATTTGTTTATTTCGCTAAATCTAACTTTAGGAATTATTTTAAGCACGCACGGACCTTTTGCGCTTGCGGTTTACCCATTTCAGTGGCAAACCTGATGTTATTGTTTATACACATCTCTATACGCAGTATCATGGTGATATTGGCCCAGTTCGTGTGGCCCCTGTGGAGTCGAGTTATCCAGCTCACAGAAATGCACGGGACCATCCAGTCGCCGAACTTTCCCGAATCCTATCCGAAAGACACCGATCTGCAGTGGAATATAACTGTACCGGACGGATATCAAATACGACTGTACTTTATGCACTTCGACATTGAGCCGTCATACTTATGCGAGTACGACTACCTGAAGGTGAGAACTTACGAATATCTTTTTAACAAACTCTTCTCTGCCTTCTCCTGTTTCGTAGAAATTGAACTCAAAAACATTAACTTGAGAACATACGGAGGTTAGTGTAGCTAAAGTTTTAATCACATTATAACACTCTAAACGTTATTTTCTGACCGTTAAAAGAGCAATTTGATCTCTCCACACATACACCTTTTGTAACGCTGTTTTATAAGCCGGCCTTTGAGAGTGTCTGACGGACAGGTCTCACAGATGCGCTGCTGCTCCGGGCGGATGGAGTTAAAAGCATTTATTTCCCAGGGGCCAATGTACTGCCCACACCGCAGGGGGGCAAATTCATATTCAAATACCCCCAGTGGGTGCCACAGAAACCTGCTATGGTAACAAGATTTGGCAAAAAATCAAGATCCTCTGGCAGACACAAAGAGCACAGAAAATGTAGACATGCATGATTTTACACACATACACACACACACATATATATATATATAAATGCCAGGAGGAGATTTCATGTATAAACTTTTCCATGTGTTGTGTAAGATATATAAAGAGGATATAGAATTTTCTTTAGAGGTGTGTTTGGTAAAATAGCTGTGCAGTTATTATTGTTGGTTTGGCACGTCTCACGTGGGTGTTTTATTTTGATTGTGCGATCTGTTTAAATGTGTGTTATTGTGCTGGGGAATTAATTGCCTCTGGTCATCTGCTAATGGGGGTTGTTTGGTAACCGTGGGTTACTCTGCGTTCATTGACATGGGTAAAGTAAACACTGGAGCTGGGAGTCAGATAAGAGATGTTTCAGGGCTGTTGACATGCGTGCGTGCGCGGCCGGGGAAGCGCGGCGAGGGCTTGGCAGTTTTATCAGTCTGAAGTGTTTAGATGAGCGTCTGGTGTTTGACTGATGGCTTGGCTGTGCGCCGAGTATAATTGTGTTAATGCGCATGCCAGTTTTTGCACAGACATTTCCTTTAATTTAAATGTTGGCAGCGTTTCGCTGGTGTTATTTGTGCGAGTACACTCAGAGCTTGAGAATTTGGGAGTGTTCCTGTTAAGTTATTTGTCTGTCAGTGACATTATTTATATGTGTTCATGCAAGTATAAGTTGTGTTTTCACACAGGTCACGAATACTTAAAGGTACAGATCACTAAAACATGACAAAGTCTCTCCAGATTTACTTGAAAACCAGTATGACTGTATGGACCCGTTGTCTGTGAGACACCGAAGGAGAAATTTTGAAGAATGTTCACGCTTTCTTGTCTGTACAATTAAGGCAAACAATAATCAGGGTCTGACTGTCAAAAAACATGATAAACATGATAAATGCACGTGTCATATTGCATATTACACATGTACTATTGTTCTGTTGGAACTGTGTGCGAAGAACCGGCCAAGCTTGACAGTTTCTGTTCACTGTATGTATGTATCTCACTGTATAGAAAACATCATGCAAAAACGTCTTTTTGTGTTCCATTTAAAAAAAGAAAATCTAAATTTAGGACCATTTTTGTATGAATGATTTCTTTCTAAGGAATGTTGACCTGTGTGTGTGTCTGCCCAGCTGCCAAGTTTTGCAAAATTGATATAAAACGTTCTCGCAGAACTGTAACTTTTTTTAAAGTAATACATGAAACACACTATTTATAAGTTGTTTGTGGAACATTTTAAAATGTTACAGATTTAAAAAAAAAAATGTTCCTAACACAGCATTAACGTTAATTTATTATTGAAAACACTTTCAATGTTTTTGTTACTTAATGGAAACATTAGGGAAACGTTCTTACAACCTAAAACTGTTGGCTGGGTGTGTGTGCTTGTGTGTACTGTAGGTATACTGCAGGGTGGACACACTGTGTTTTGAGTTTATTGTTGTGTGTTTTGTGTGTGTTCATGCAGGTGTACTCTGACAGTGAGGAGCTAGCTGTGTTTTGTGGAAGAGACAACACAGACACGGAGCGAGTGCCTGCCGATGATGTCATTACGTCCCCCAGGAGCGTGCTCAGTGTGGCGTTCCGCTCGGACTTCTCCAATGAGGAGCGCTACTCAGGGTTCGAGGCTCACTTCAGTGCATTTGGTGAGGGTGCTGAGGAACCAGATAAAAATACATATTCATACGCACATACACAGTATGTGTGAACTCTGACTATACAACCACACAAAGATTTGCAGGTACGCACTTTCTGGTTTTTGTGTTACACTACACAGATCTCTCTGTCTTTCTGCGCAGATGTTGATGAGTGCAGAGACAGGAATGATGAAGATGTCACCTGTGATCATTTCTGTCATAACTACATCGGTGGATTCTACTGTTCCTGTCGCTATGGATACCTGCTTCATTCTGATAACAGAACATGCAGAGGTAACATTTCAGAACGGCTGTCATGAAACCTCAGCTGTCAGCACTCGAACCCGTTAAAGTCCACTAGAACTAAAGCTCTTTGACCCTCTGACCCATATCGTACTGCTGCCAAATGTGCCAGTGTTTCAACTGTGGCAAATATGTGGCAAATCCTGCTAAAACTCTGAAGAATGTTGATCAGTCAGTGAAGTTCATGTCATAACAACTAGAAGTGTGTGTGTGTCCTGGTATTCACTATTATGGGGGCCAAATGTGCCCATAAGTCCAGTAATACCATTAAATGTGGAGAAAACAAACATAATAAATCAAACAGAATGATCATATTTTTAATATGTAAAATAGCAGAACGTTTTCTGTGAGGGTGACCTTTTGGGGCGGGGTTAGTGAAGAGGAATAGAATATACAGTTTGTACAGTATAAAAACTGTTACATCTATGTAATGTCCCCATGAAATATGAAAACCCAACATGTGTGTGTGTATGGGTGTGGGACTGTATCTACAATGTCTTCACATTTCTGTTATTGGCAAACTCCTCTAAGTGCTCAAATTACAGCTCTTGTCAAATATTGGCTCGGAATTGCATGGATTTGTCTGCAGGAAATCTTGTGCACTTGGATTATGTGGGATTAGCAGCTGGAATTTGCGATCATAATGAGGAGAACTCTTGTGACAGGTTCATTCGAGTTTGCGTTGCTTAAATCAGTTGAACTAAATATTCTCGCATTGGGCAGCTAAATCCAGCAACTGTATCATGATTTATGTAGCTGTGTTGGAATTATAGTTATTTATGTAAGTGTGTGCTTGAGTTTGTCCAGGTCTGTTTAACATCCAGCCTTTGCCCTCTGCCCATCTGACTGTAATCAGTGCTGGCTGCTAAGTGTTTACATTTCTGCAGTCGGTTAGACGTGGATAAACTCGTGAACCTCAAACACTTGATTAGAGCAGCAGAAACTGCAAAACTTCCATGCGTTTCCATGCAAACATGCAGTTCCTATAGCCGAGGGATTGTAGAGACGTTCTGTGGTGACGTGTTTATTTCAGAGTCTGTCATTTAAACGCAATTATTGATTGTTATTGATTTTTTATATGTCTGTGGGTGTTTGCTGTATGTGTTTACAGTGGAGTGTAATGAAAGTGTGTTTACTGAGCGATCAGGAGACATTACCAGCGCAGATTTCCCCAAACCGTACCCCAAAAGTTCCGACTGCACGTACCGCATAGAGCTCCAGGAGGGATTTCAAATCACCCTGGAGTTTGATGATGCCTTTGACATCGAGGACCATCCTGAAGTCACCTGCCCATATGACTTCATCAGAGTGAGACTTACCGCACTAACAATTCGGCATTTTTAACGAATCTAAAACACAACATCTGGAGACAGATCTGCTATTACAGGATTAGATGTGTACTAGCATACACCTGCACGCTTGTTATTGTGATGGCTGTGATTGTAATGTAAACTGTAGTTTTAAATTGTGTGTTGATGATGATGTTTTCTGCACAGATTCAGGCTGGAGAACGTGAGTTTGGCCCGTTTTGTGGCGACCGATCACCAGGAAAGATCCTGACAGGAAGTAACACGGTCCACATCCTGTTTCACAGTGACAACTCAGGAGAGAATATAGGCTGGAAACTCTCGTATACCTCCACAGGTCAGACATTTATAGCTGCAGCTCGGCTAACAAGCTAGTAAGCTAGTAAGAACGTTTCCCTAATGTTTCCATAGCGTAACGTTAAAATGTTATTTGGAACGTTTAAACCGTCTTGTTTTTAAGAGATTGGATTAACATTATTGCTTAGTTATAAGAGTGTTATTTAAACTGTCTTTAATTCTGTAGCGTTTTTAAAACGTTCCACTAACAACTTTGGAGTAGTGTTTTTTTAATATATCTGAACATTTAAAACATTTAAAAATGTTCTACTAACATTACTGCAAGAATGTTTTTATATTTTAAGAGAATGTTAGAAAACATTAACCAACGTTGTGAGAACGTTCCATGTTAGGGCGGTGGTATGTCTGATTACTGTTGTAGAGATGCTGATTTTTATCATCTCCAGGTTCTGAATGTCCTCCACTCGCGACACCTCTGAACGGTCAACTGGAACCACTGCAGTCCAGTTACATCTTCAAAGATCACATTACAGTGACCTGTGACCCGGGGTACTCTCTGAGACAGGTCAGGCAGAGGTCACCACTCACTCTGGCTGATAATCGAGAGAAATCGCTGATGTTTTTCTCCACATCTTTAACACTCACAGGGTGATGAAGAATTTGAGCATTATCAGATCGAGTGTCAGAGAAGTGGAAAATGGAGCAGTGACATCCCACCATGTAAAAGTAAGACTTACAACAAAGATTAGATCTTAACTGTTTCTACACTCTTTTGTTCTTCCTACTTTCTCACTTGTCATTTCTCTCTCTTTTCCTTCTCTACCTCTGTTTGCTGATACCAGAGACGGAATCTCAAAGGAGTCGTCGTTCGCTGCTGAGTATTTTAGCCAATCAGATACTGAGTTAAAAACTTACGGGACTGCTGATAGCCAATCACTGTCTTCTTCAAACTGCTGCCCATAATGCATTGCAGTATTGGAGACACAGTATTTGCAGTATTTGATTTATACTGTTTGTGTGAGTCTGGTACTGCACAGTATTGATTAGCAACATGCTAGTTAATACACATTGAGTTCTGACTGAACTGTTGTACGGTCTCATGCTAATTTCTTTCTCATAACATAAATTGTTTGTTTTATACTCCAGAATTTTCACTGAATATGTCATGGCGATGAAGAAATTCCACAAATGTGTTCCCAAATTCCGGTGTTTGTTGTTAGATTGCTTGGGTTTATTAGGAAATGCTTTTAAGCCTAGTCCTGGAATTAACAGGAATTTTAAAATAGTACGGATTAGTTCAAGACCAGCCTAGCCAATAATAAAATTACAGTAAACCCTTAATTAATAAAAGACATTTGATTTGAATAAATTGAACAGTTTTGATTGGTTACGATACAGTTTGTGGTTGGTTTGTTAACTAATACAAAAAGTCTATAATCAGTTTGTGCTAGACATGATCAATCAGAGATGAGTCTGAATCCTCCAGGCTCCAGTGTAACTATCAGATATTGTCTCCCTCTACTGGTCATAAATGTAATGACATGATTCATATGGTCCTCACAGATGTGTTTAGAACAGTGAAAAAATAGAATACGTTAGATTTTCAGGACAGATCTGCCTCCTCTGTTGGGAACCGACGGCTCATTTGGAAGAATGGACACTGAAAGTTTGGTATGACTGATTTATCACATTTGATTGGTTCATCTCAGATCCCTCCCATAGAGAATCATCTTGCAATCCACCAATCACATTTGAGAATCCCTTTCTGTTTTTCTGCTTTTCCATAATTTTGTTGTCCCCTTTTTTAATATGAACCCCTTTCATCTAATTCCTCTCATCATGTCTTAATGTCATTCTCTCAAACCTGCTAATTTTTGTGAGTTTTTATAATTTACTAAAATTGAGTTGGAGTTGTTTATTCCAATTTAAATTAAATTAAAACGTGTATTAGTTTATTTTAAAACTTATTCCAGTACAACAAAAATGTAGATTCATCAATCTAATCAAATCTCTCTCTCTCTCTCTGTCTCCTACACACTGTGTCTTTTCAGTGGTTGACTGTGGTCCAGTAGATTCAGTTCTGGGTGAGGTTGTTTTTGAGGACTCTGGAAACAACACTTTGTTTGGATCCCGAATTCAGTACAGCTGTAAAGACACACCTGAGATGAACCGTATGTATTGCTGCACTGTAAGTCATATGGATAAGGGTTAAGAGTCACTGTAATTTTGTTACTGGTCTTCCAGACACTTACACCTGTTGTCAGAGTGGACAGTGGGTGCGAGAGGATGGGACAACACTGCCCACCTGTCTACCAGGTAAGGTGTGTTACCGAATTAAGTCACCTACTGCATATTAAAACAGTCACAACTTATTTCAAATAAATGTTTATCTTAAAGGGATAGTTAATTTTCTCATAATTTACTCCTCCTCATGTTATACCAAACCACTGTTTATTTGCACTTGTGTGTGTGTGTTCAAGCATGTGGTGAACAGTCGCAGCTCTTCCCAGCGCAACAGAAGCGAATTGTTGGCGGGCGGACCGCATCTCCTGGACTCTTCCCCTGGCAGGCTCTTCTCTCAGTAGAAGACACATCTCGTGTCCCTGAGGACTGCTGGTTCGGCAGTGGCGCTCTCCTCTCCCCATCCTGGGTTCTCACAGCTGCTCATGTGCTCCGATCTCATCGCCGCGATCTTTCCGTCGTCCCCGTCTCTCCCCAACACATCCGGGTTCACCTGGGCCTGACAGATGTACGGGAGAAACACACAGCCACCAACCGATCCGTAGAGAGAGTTATCCTTCATCCTCAGTTTGACCCTCAGAACTATAATAACGACATTGCACTCGTTAAACTCAGCCAGGAGGTGCCGCTGTCTGAGTTGGTGCGACCCATTTGTCTACCAAGGCCTCGTGTAGAAGGTCATGCCCTGCTGCCCAACACGCTGGGTGTGGTGGCCGGCTGGGGCATCAACACGGCTAATGCCTCTTCATCCACCAGCGGTTTGACCTCAGATTCCGTCTCTGAGCTGCTGCAGTACGTGAAGCTGCCAGTTGTCCCACAGGACGAGTGTAAGGCGAGTTACGCCTCACGCTCCGTCAATTACAACATCACCAGTAATATGTTCTGTGCTGGATTTCATGAAGGAGGTCAGGACACCTGTTTAGGGGACAGTGGGGGGGCCTTTGTGATCCAGGACACCCGCAATGGGAGATGGGTGGCCCAGGGACTGGTTTCCTGGGGCGGGCCGGAGGAGTGTGGCAGTCAGAGGGTGTACGGGGTCTACACCCGTGTGGAGAACTACATCCACTGGCTACATACAGAGATGAACATAGACCGCTGGTGGTGAGGGAGGGGCTGAAATGTTCTCCTTATTTTCTGCCTTTATGTAAATTCTTTTATTTCTGTCTTTCACATTTTTTATACAGTGTCTTTAATGTCCCTTCAGAGATGTTTCTGTTCTCATTGTCTCATGTTGTCATCGTCTCATGTTCTCATTGTCTCATGTTGTCATCGTCTCATGTTCTCATTGTCTCATGTTGTCATTGTCTCATGTTGTCATCGTCTCATGTTCTCATTGTCTCATGTTGTCATTGTCTCATGTTGTCATTGTCTCATTGTCTCATGTTGTCATTGTCTCATGTTTGTCATTGTCTCATGTTCTCATTGTCTCATGTTGTCATTGTGTCGAGATGTTTCTGCTCTAGAATTTTCTGTGTTATGAACTTTTCTGTATTTTATTTGACTGAGTTTGACTGAGTCCAGTTTCACACTAGTAAATGTCTGTGTTAAGTGCTAAATTCTAGTCTCCTTTTATTATGTAAAATACTGTCCTAAAAGTACAAAGCAAAGTGTTTAACCTACAAAGACAGCATGTAATTTATTTACTGTGATTATATGCTGTGATAAAAGCAATGACCAAATATGAACTGTTTGTATGTTATCAGTGTAAGTGGCTTTCTGTTACGCTACATAACATCTATAGCACACTTTTGAGTGTTTATATTCATCTATTAGCACACTTTTGAGTGTGGAACTTTAAACACTGTATTTAAGAACGTAAGATAAAAGATCTTTAGTTGTATTTGCACACATATGAATGTAATTTGAATTGTATAAATATATTTTTATTGAATAAATGTTTTTCTTTATTAATCTGATT
>JAZGTI010014749.1:0-13884 GCA_036877585.1 Botia kubotai
TAATGTTCTGATCTCCATAATGTTCTGATCTCTATAATGTTCTGGTCTCTATAATGCTCTGATCTCTATAATGTTCTGATCTCTATAATGTTCTGATCTCCATAATGTTCTGGTCTCTATAATGTTCTGGTCTCTATAATGTTCTGATCTCTATAATGTTCTGGTCTCTATAATGTTCTGATCTCTATAATGTTCTGGTCTCTATAATGTTCTGGTCTCTATAATGTTCTGATCTCTATAATGTTCTGGTCTCTATATGGGTCTCTGCTTTATAGCTTTTATAGCTTTTTAGCCCTGCTTTTAAATACAGTAATACATCTTCTGAACAAGGCTTGTGGAATATAAACATATTTGCTGCTCAACATACGACTCATCTTCACCCGTGAGTCATAATTCCCATAAATTCCCATTAATTTACAAAAATCTCAGAATTTTGATACCGTATTAAAAGTGATAGAGCATGCGATCTGAAGTTTAGTCACTCAGTGAAGAACGCTCTCCCCTTCAATCTTTAGCTCACTGGGGTTGATTTTCGGAGATCCTTCTCTACAGCCAGGGTCTCCAATTCATGTTCCTGGGGGATCTGCAGAGTTTAGCTCCAACACCTGCCTGGATGTTTCTGTTAAAAGATCAAAACAGGTGGATGGAATTACAGTTAGAGGGACATTCGTTTATGGGTTTATGAATATAAAGATGACTGAACTGATGAACACATTTAAATTATTTCAAGAAATTTAAATCCAACCCTGCGTGACGTTGTTTCTTCTGAGGAATACAAAAGAAGATTAAGATTATGCTGCATATTGGTAACCAAATAACAGAATTGACAAAAAAACACTGATCCATTTCTCAAAATATCTTCTTTTGTGTTCCACAGAAGAAAAAAAGTCATTCAGGTTTGGAGTGACATGAGGGTGAGTAAATGATGGAAATCTCAAATGATTTTTGAAAGTTCTCGTCCAAGCTCTGCCTTCTTGTGGCTAACAGTTGTGGCTGCGCATGATTTACAGTAACAAACTGACAGCTTTGTGTAAATCAGAAAGAGGTTTTTATGAACTCTGATCACTTGATTGAAACAACAACAGTGGTTTCTTTGTGATCAAATGTCAGCCATTATATTAAAACAGTTCAATAAATGTTTTCTCTTAAACATGAGGTCAAAACTGAAGCTAACACAAACTATTCCTCAGTCACCATTTTAAATGAGCACTGGGCTACAATCTAACCATAATAATGAACATTCCACGGTGATTAACTTAGTTAATGATTTAAGTTTATGATTAATCTAATGAGTACACACAAACTAACCGGCCATTCAAAGTTAATCTTTAAAATGAGTCATGATGGAATGAAAAACTTTCTTCAGTGTCCCTCTAAACGAATGAACTGACAATGAATGACCCTGAAGATTTCAGAAGAAAGGTAAGCTTCAAAATTTCAATGCAGTGGACATGTCAGGACTGAGCGTAGAAAACTGATTGACATGCATCTGTTAATGACTCACATCAGACAGAGCGTGTGTCTCTAAACGGAATTTCACACGCCTGCAGTTTCCCGTCTCATGCACTAAACAACAGCTGGATTGTGACTCTGCTGGTATATCAGGAGCTTTAACAGCAATTCTGTCCAGTCATAAGCTCATGATTCATGTAAAGAAACAGCAGAGACGTTAAGTGACACTTTAAGGAAGGAAGTTTAAAAATGGGTAAAAGTGAAGATTATAAGGAAAATCAGCCTTTGCTTAAAGACAAAGAACCAAAACGACAAATAAAGGTACGATGTTAGTAATAATAAATTATTGTTATTATTATAAATAAAAGCATGTTTCTGCTACTATTTGATATAATAGACAATTATTATTATAGAAATTCCAGCAATGAAACTTACATCATAGACTTTTGTTGACACTGTTGTATTTCTTTGCGTTTTGATGTTATTTACTGTCGCTCATGTGTTGTACATATTGTTGTGTTCTGCATATTGTACATTTTTACTGCTGCTGTTCCACTGTTTTTGGCACAATAATAAACACTTTACTGTACTTAACATTGAACCTGTATGAATGACTCAATTTTAAGACAAAATCAAAAGCACTTTTTTGTCATCACAGGTGGCGAGGAAATCTCTTCTTCTTGCTGTTTGGGCAGCTTGTATTGGTGGATCGTTTCAATATGGCTACAATGTATCAGTCATAAATGCACCTAGCCAGGTAAGAAATGTGTCACCTTGTACATGACCACAGTTTGACCCAGATTCTGCAGCCAGTGCCTCTGATCTACTTTATTACTGATTATACTGTTGGTCATGCTCTGCATACAGCTCTTCCTTCTGTTGTGTGTTAGCGCAGTGGATTTGCTACAATATGCATGTCGATTACAATGTACAGTACACGCACACGAGTTAAGTTCTGTATGCATGTGACCCAACAGTTTATAAATGTATCATCCCCTCCAGTCATAAGTCACATGAAAGAATTGTAGTTAATATGTCATGTGATTATGGAGTTTGCACCCTGTTACACTACTGCAAAACACACAATACACACACAGTCATTTTGGCAGCATTATTATTCACCATAGTCAGAGAAATCAGCATTAGTAACAATTCTGGGGTTTGTGTGCTGGATCTCTGATCTATGTGTTCTTTCTAACAGGCTGTGCAGAACTTCATTAACCAGACATGGATGGAACGCTATAATACAGAAATAACTGCACAGGTTCTCACTCTCCTTTGGTCCACTATAGTGTCTGTTTTCACTCTTGGTGGGCTTGTGGGAGCTTCTGTTGGAGGAACTTTGGCCATTAGATTTGGAAGGTGAATTCTTATATTTAGCAAATACGTAATTTGAGAGGCACCGACTGAATGCAATGATAGGCTGAACATTTTATGGTCCTTCCACAGAAGATACAGTATATAAATATGAACTAAATTATTTAGACCACTTAATTAAGAGACCTTTAATCAGCATGAGGGGGAGTCCAGTTGACTGAACTGGTCTGTGATGGTTTTAGAGCGGCTGATGTCAGTTTGAATGTTTTTTTAGGAAAGGGACACTGTTGTTCAACAACACTTTTGCACTGTTGGCTGCGATTTTTATGGGTTTGAGTTACGCCACCAGCACTTTTGAACTTCTGATCCTCGGTCGCTTTCTAACTGGAGTAAACGCAGGTATGTGTTTTAAATACAGTAAATAATGTTTCTTGTACAGTAGGCTTTGGTTATTAAACACTGTTAAAGACTAATGAATGTCTGTGTGTATTGTCTGACTCAGTGGATGCTGTTTATTTGACTGGCAGGCATTGGGACGTGTGTGCAGCCTCTGTATCTCGGTGAAATCGCACCCAGAGCTCTGCGTGGTGCCATGGCGATGGGAACATCCATTTTCATCACCGGGGGGATCTTAACCGGACAGGTGATTGGCCTCAAGTGAGTAAAGGCAAAGCCACAGTCATTGTATTCTTGTACTCACGTAAAGTGTTTAATGCAGACGCGCGTGTGTGTGTCAGAGAGCTGTTAGGCAGGGAGGAGTTCTGGCCCATCCTTCTGTCCACAACATGTATTCCAGCAGTACTGCAGCTGATGATTCTGCCCTGGTTTCCTGAGAGCCCGCGCTACCTGCTCATCGATCGCGGAGATGACCTGGCCTGCAGAAAGGGTGCAAACTCAAACATTCACTTAATAACTGCACTCTTAAACATAAATGTTCTTAAAAAGGTTCTTTGCTGCGATATCATAGAACCATGCTGTAAACTATTTTTGGTCCAGTCAAAGGTTTTTAAAAGAAGCATTTACTTCTTACCTTTTTATAACTTAAAGAACTTTTTCACTACAAAGAACCTTTTGTGAAACAGAAAGGTTCTACAGATGTTAAAGGGTCTACAGATGTTAAAGGTTCTTTATGGAACCATACAATCAAAAATAGTTCTTTATTAATTAAACCTTTATTAAGAGTTCAAGCATTCAAGCATCAAAATCAAAGATCAGAATAAACATTCTGTCAGATGTGTCCAAATCTTTTACTCGTCTTTAACTTGTAAAAATGAAATGTACAAACATGCACATGCTTGGATTGTATAAATAGTGAACTTTGTAACCAATATAAACTACAGACATGGTGTTAAAAAACAGATTTTAGACAAAACAATGAATAATCAGAATAAAGACAATCACCCAAAATGATTTTAAAGAGCAATGGAAATTTTCTACAGTTTGTTCCTCATATCTATAAATACACTTCCTGCTTGTTTCGTTAGATGTTGTTGTGTTTGCACGAAATGTCATTTAAACTCATGATTGTATTGCAGTGACTCAGCTGCTCATAACCATGAAATCAAAACAATTAAAGACTGAAGTGTGAAATCTGACAGAAATGAGCCAAAGCAACAACAGAAACAAGCAGCTAAGAGTGTCATGTGTCGCCCTCTTTTATTGCTTTCCCTTCAGCTCTAATGTGGCTTCATGGAGCAGATAAATACCACGGAGAGCTGGAAGACATGGAGAGAGAGAGGATCAATGCAGCCGGGATGAAAGCCCAAAAACCCTGGGACCTTCTTTCTGACGTCAGCCTCCGCTGGCAGATTCTGACCGTCATACTGCTGAACGCCTTCCAGCAGCTCAACGGCATCAATGCAGTGTGTGTCGCAAAAGATGCATTTCAGTCCAAAAACCACCCCACGAGCGCACCTTTCAAAACCCCTTTAACCCCAGTTTGACTTCAGTAAACATATGTAGATCAAAGTACATACAGTAAGCTGCAGTTTTATGTTTCAAACAGAGATGGTGTTAGAGAGGCAAAAGATACAGATTGATACAGATCATTATTAAACAAAATGTCAATATCATCTTGACACCAGCTGGTTAAAAATCTTTGCGCACTCGAATGCGATGGAGCCCTGAAGCTGCAATCCCCAACGTTTGCCTCTGCTGCCATCTCAGTTTAAAACAAGTCGAGTTTTAATTACGATCTATATCATCATGAGTTTCTTTATTCTGTTGTCTGTGTACATCCACACATGTCCGACTGTGTCACATGTCAGTGATCTGTTTTCTCCTTCAGATTTATTTCTACGCAGGTTATGTGTTCACTCAGGCTGGTATTCCTGCAGACAAGATTCCTTATGTTACTGTGGGAACCGGCGCGTGTGAGTGTATCACTGCATTGACCTGTGTAAGTCTGACTATACAGAGAAAACTGAGATTTAAACTTTACAATCACAGAGCAGCTTGAGTGAGTGATCAAGCAATTAAAGGGACGATTTTTCCCCAAAATAAAAAAACCTTCCATCATTTACTTCCTCTGCAGAAGACAAAAGGAGATATTTGGTTTTGTGTCCATACAATGGAAGTCAATGAGTGCCACTGTTGTTTGGTTACCAACACACTTCAAAATATCTTTTGTGTTCCTCAGAAGCAAAAAGTGACACAGGTTTGGAATGACATGAGGGTAATGAGGAAATGATAGAAGTGATGTCAGCTTTCCTGTAGCTCAGTGTAGATGTAAATGTCTGTGTTTTAGGGTCTTCTGATCGAGTCTTTGGGGAGACGAGCTCTGATCATTGGTGGATATTCTCTCATGAGTTTGTGGTGTGTCTGTTTCACCATCTGTCTCACCTTCCAGGTAAACGTTTCCTCACATCTGGGTTGAATCAAACGGAATATCACGGATGTGATTGGTTGGAATGTTTGTGATGTAGAAAACAGGGTGGAGTCACGGGGCGGGGCCTTTAACATTTGTGTCATATTTGTTCGATCTGAATATGTGGAAACGTGTGACTCTGCTCGGTTCCAGGAGTCTAGCTCTTGGGTGCCTTATCTGAGTATGACGTGTGTCTTTGCCTTCATACTGAGTTTTGGACTGGGACCAGGTACATGAATGGCTGAGGAATACTAGCATTACTGACTCACTGTATTGGCGCAGGCCGATGTAAACGCATTATTCTGCTGCAGGTGGTGTGACAAACATCTTCACAACAGAGCTTTTCACACAGACAGCTCGACCTGCAGCGTACATGATCGGAGGCTCGGTCAACTGGACCTCTTTCTTCTTCATTGGCATGGTCTTCCCATTTATTGTGGTATGTAGGAACAACATCTCGTTCTTTCATTAGAGGCAGGCGATCTGTTCCAGAAACATTTTCTGTTATGCTGGTTGTTAATCTCTTCACATTCTGATAGCGATCACTGAGTAAAATGTATTTATATAAACATATTCTTCTGAGGAAGGTGCATGACGCCCCACTTGTGTGTCAAACATGTGTTTGCATATGTCTGTGCATTACTGGAGGAGGTGTGGCTTCTGAGACAAGGACAGGATCTTATGCTTTCAAATGTCCCTCTGAAATCGCCTGCCCTTCCTTTCTGTCTTTCTCTCTCTCACATGAATGAATCAATGAACTGTTCCTCTGTCTCACAGCACGGCCTGCAGCAGTATTGCTTTCTTGTTTTTCTGGTCATCTGTTGCTTGGTGGCCACCTACATCTTCTTTGTGGTCCCTGAAACCAAGAACAAAACCTTCCTGGAGATTCAAAGTGAGTTTCAGCGGCGGGACAGAAGGAAACTCAATGGAACTGCAGAGGGATATTTACTGAGCACTCCAATGTAAACTGCATTTAGAACACATTGTGAAGCTGCAGTCTGTATCTTCTGCCTCTCTATCAACATCTCAGTTTGAAACAGAGAACTGCAGCTTACGTCACATACTTTTCTGTACATGTGTTGCAGTCAAATGAAGCCAAACTGACATTTCCTGCAAAATCAGACCCGACAGCTCAAATGATAAATCATTATTATAAACTTACTGTTGTGAATCAGGGAAAGCAAATCGTGTTGAACACTCATCTGTCCAGTTTAGGTTGTAAGAACGTTTCCCTAACATTTCTTTTAAGTAACAAAAAATTGTTTGACATTGTATTAAGGTTATTGCTTAGTTCTAAGAATGTTATTCAAACATTTTTGTAATGTTTAAAACATTCCACTGACAAGCTTAGAATAACGTTTTTGATGTACAAGATATGTTAATAAAATACATTTTGATAACATTTAGGGAACGTTAGTCAATGTGCTGAGAACGTTCCCTGTAAGCTGGGTAGTTCTGTTTCCGAGAGAAAAACTATTAAACTGTAATAGTGGTACCCAGAATCAGCCTGCTGATTTTTGCTCATTCTAATGTCATTAAACATCTTGATAGACAGACAATCATTTATATGACAATAAAGGAAACGTTTATACAGGAAACACAATAATTTGTATTGTTTGGGGTCATGGGTAACATTTGTTACAAAACATTTTCATACAATAGTACATTAGCAAAGTAGTTTTTGTCATTTAAAAACAACCTTGTGTTGCTGTAGCTCAACTGGTAGAGCACTGTGTTAGCAGCACAAAGGTTGTGGGTTCGATTCTCAAGCAACGCACATACTACTAAGACGCATCACCTGAATCCACTGTAAATGACTTTAAAAGCACCTGCCTAATGCATGAATGTAACGTGTCGTTTCTGACAGGAATAGCACATATCTGCACATTTTATCAGTCTGGTTTGCTGAACTAATAAATGTAATTGTACAAATCAAAGTAATACATTCTCAGAGGAGTAAATAGAAAATCTAAGAACATTTTATTGTTAACATACATATTTACAAAGTTCTACCGGGACAGACGCTGGATGCTAACCTGAGGAGAGAGTTAAAAACAGTCACAGGATCATATCATGGAGCAGGTTTCCTTTTGGACACGGGCGCATCATCTCCTCGTGTCTTGCGTTTCTGTAATAAAAGAACAGTTTTAAAATCAACATAACATCTTTAATTGTGATTGTAAACATGTTGAAATTGAAGTGTTTGTAATACTTTGGATGTTTCTGGAAACATGAGCTGGTTGGCAGTATTTCTCATCTCATCGTCCTGATACAGAGATCAAAATGATTGTTTCAGTGTGTGCACAGCTGTGGCATTACAAATGACATCCTAACTGACTTCATTTCTGCTCCTAATCCATTATTGTGAATGATCTGGATCTGTTTGAGCGTTTACCTTTAACCACGGATGTTCAAGAGCCTCGTAAACACTCAGGCGCTTGTCTGGATCCACCACCAGAAGCTTCTGGATCAAATCTTTAGCTGAAAGAAATGCATTCTGTTCAAGTCAGAGTAGGTGATCTTTTCCAGAAAGATTTTTTGTTATGCTGGTTGAATTCACGAAAAATATATGTCTAAATATATTTATATAAATACATCTCTTCTGTGGATAAAACATTTGTCCAATCATTGCATTTGGTCTGAATGCAAAGACAGGATGTCCTACTTGCCTGTCGAACTATGCATTTGCATACCTCCACACACTATTGGAGGGGGTGTGGCTTTGGAGACGCTCTGAAGGGAGGGCGGGATCTTATGCTTTCAAAACTAGCTTGCTATTGCTAGCCTCACTGAAATTGCCTGCGCTACCTTTTAATGTTATCATTCTGAAAGGATATACTGCTTACACTCCGTAACAAATATAATGTAAGAAACGTACAGTATGAGAAATACATTATAGATGTGCTGTACAAGTTACTGTACCTTCATTAGAGACGTTGTTCCACTGAGATGGAATGAAGTGATATTGACCACTGATGATCTGCTCTCGAACTGTCATGGTGGAGGACTCTATATTGAACGGAGGATAGCCTCCCAAACTGACATGATACACATGACAAACACACGTGTGTTTCAAAAATAAATATCACACATTTCTATCATGCTGAAAGCAGCCAAATTCCTGTTTATTTTGTAATGCAGTAGCTAGTTTGTTCAAGCAAATCCCATCTTGAACAAACAAACGTTAACTAATTCCGGACACTGGTGAGTCACACTTTGATGCTCAACCTAAATCTGTACTAACCAGATAAACAGCAGGACCCCCAAACTCCAGTAATCCACAGCTTTGGTGTAGCCCACCGTAGCGGCTTCAGTGAAAATCTCAGGAGCGAGATAGGTGGGCGTCCCACATAGTGTCTTCATTAGAGAGGATTCCTCCAGAATCTTCGACTGATTGAAATCTGTTATCTGTAAAGAGGGACCCGTGTTGAGGGAGGGCGAGGGTGATTCTGCACACATCCTGTTATATCAGGTGCAGGCTGCACCAAAAAACAAACACTGCCTGGCCCTCTGGACTTTGAATGGCTGTTACTCTGATTTGAAAGTTCAAATGTAACAGCAATGCTCACTTTAATCAGACAGATGTCATCATGCGAGGCTAGCAGCACATTCTCTGCCTTTAGATCACGATGAATGATTCCGTTACTGTGGAGATACTGCGAAAGATAACATAACACTCATGTCACAAACATTTAGTTCTGTTAGAATATCCTCACGAGCCACCAGTGACCAAATATACCCCATAAAAACAATCAGTGGCATTTATTTCACACTGTAAATTGTTTCATATAATGCAGAATGTGTTTTATCTGTCACACTGCAAAAGATGGACATGTTCATTCTCTAGCTTGTACAAAATTTTCTCATATCACAGTCAAAGGCAGAAATATGTAGATAATCTGTCTTTGGCAAATTTTTTCAAAATATCAAGAAGGCACAAGAGCTGCGGTCTGGTTCACATGCGCTGGCAGATTGAAGCACAGCTCTCACGTGGGTTTGAATCCAGCTCGCTGAAATAAGACCAGAAGTTTAAACATGCTCACTCCAGACTGTGTGAGGTCTGTTCTGTGCAGAGAGAGATCTCCTGAATCAGTCCACACACTGATTCATCAAAATCTTTACAAGAGCGCTCTCGTGTGATCTTACCTCAACTGCCCGGAGCATCTGATAGAAATAAAGCTTAGCTATCGCTTCCTCCAGCTGTTTCTTAGCTTTGATTCTGGCAAACAGCTCTCCACCCTCAATGCTTCACACAACAGACAACAAACAAACATGACTGACTACACTAAACATTATACAAACTGTGAATCCAGCAGATAAACATGTTATAAAGGTCATGCTTTGGTTATTGATCATGCAGAAGTTGCACAATGAGTAAATGTTAATTGACAGTTATTTGTATCTGAAAATTAACCGTCTCAACAAATCATTGTAGTGACACAAAGTAACTTACAACAAAATCTCTACAAATGAGCTACCAAATAATTGAAAAGCAAAAGATTTCCTCTAAGGAGAAACATTTTCTAAATGTTTTGTTTTATTTTTCAGCTATTTTTGTATTTATGTCACTTTCCTAAATGTTAAAATGAGAGAAGAACTTACAACTCCAAAACAATGTAGTATGAGTCTTTGGTCTGAAAGAAATCCTCTGTTTTTATCAAACACGGCTGCAGGAACACACAGAATACATGGAGGCGGTCCTGCCACATCACTTAATGACTCAGAAATCATTCAAACTGACTTACGTGATCAATTTTCTTTAAAATCTCGATCTCTCTTTCTGCGTTTCTTGTGGCCGTCTGTGAAATGCACACAGCACATTTAATATCAAGACACTGGTGAATGGAGATTTTCTGGTGCATGCTGTCAGATATCTGCTTCATACCCCTACAGACGGAAAATCATGTTTATTGATGGTTTTCAGTGCTACTTTCTTACAGGTTTCCTTCTCAATGGCCAGTTTGACTTCACCACAGACTCCTCTGTATAAAACATCAGAATAAACAGATTCATCAGAGAGGAACGTCCACTCCCCTCAAACTCTGCACTTATCATGCTGTTACTCTGAACTGTATTATTACATCACTGCTCAACTTGCCCCAAGATCACTACAGCTAGTTATTGCACCTTCTTGCTCATTTATTTTCACCAAGTTAAACACTGCGTCCACAATGGATGCCACTATATTCTGTCAGCAACATAAATGTAAGTGTAATGTAAACTAATTTAACCATAATCATAAGAATCATTTAAAAAATGTTCTTCATTTTGAAAACTAAGTTCACTTACGTGCCGATTTTTCTTGCTATGTGGTATTTGTTGCTGAACTCTACCGGAAGATTCGGTTGGTCATCACCCATCTTATCAATAAACATAAATACTGTGAAAAGAAACCAATCAATTAGCCAATGCGAGTCGTCACCCAAAAACAACAATTCTTTCCTAAAACCTTGATACACCCACAGACTGCTGGTGCGGTGAACACCGCTGTGCGGTGAACACCGCGGTGGTAAATACCCTGATGCTTCTGCTCTGTCAGGGCGATGACAGAGTTGTTACTCAGAAGACGTTGCTTTCCTTTTCCAATTTTATCATCATCCACCCATGTGCCGTTTCCACTCAAGTCCTCAACATACACAAGATGTTCATCCTGAAACAGCAGCAAGAACAACAGGCCATGATAACATATATGATAACATGACATCTGGATGCTTGTGTACATCTCTAGTCAGGACACTTAACACTTCATCTGAAAGATTACATCTGACAGATTCTCAACATCTTTCTTACCCTAAAAATCCTGAAGTGTTTCTTGCTGTAAGTGTGAAAGTGTGATGATCGTCTGACAGCAGAGTTACTAAAACTGTATTCACACTGTCTGTCTCTTCCAAATGTATACTGGTTTTCCACGCAGTCTAAAAAGTCAATTAAATTCAAAAAGTTACATTTCTGTTAAACCTTAATAGCACAATCGCACAGTAATGTTCAGAAAACAATAAGCTGGTATTAAAGAGCCCTGTGGTGTAAATACAGTTTGCAATGTTGTTTATATGTTTGTGTGATGTTTTAATCTGAATTAAGACAAACAGTGAAAATTCATCAGTCAACACCACTGCTGAGAATTTTCTCTAAAACATGATTCATAATTTGAGCTGTCGGGTCTGATTTTCTGGAAAATGTCACTTTGGCTTCATTTGACTTCAACATACATAATAAAACAGTATGTAACGTAAGCTGCAGTTCTATGTTTCTAACAGAGATGGCGATAGGAAGACACAAGTTACAGAGTGCAGCTTAAGCTCTCTGTAGATAGTGTTGATTTCCACAGAAAATAATTAAAAAATAATGTTTCAGTTGCTTTTTAAAATTAAATAGACAATACACTGAACTGAGAACACTGAAGCCCTGCACCAGAGGAATGATGCGTCCCCACACTGGCTGAGGTTCCTCTTCATCCTCAGGGATGGACTGCAGCTCCTGGACAGGGACCGTGTCCACACTACTTAGGGTTCCTGAACCCGAGGAGGAGCCCTGACTCGACGATGTTGGGACGGATGAGGAACTGGACCCAGGCTGGGACTGAGTTTGGGACTGTGACTGGCCGCTTGGTCCGGGTTCTTCAGACATAATATTCTCTTACCCTGGACAGCATGCAAATACAAAACAATAACACACGTGTGAAGTGTCATTTTAACACCATACTTGCCCAAGGCTTAAAAGTAATGCTAACTTGCTACTAAAAACTCTATAGTATTACAAATATGATGACTCATACTCAGAATCTGTCAGGTGCACTAGTGCACACACGTCCCAGTGTTACACACTCTTTAGGAGCAGTGAACACCCGGAAGAACAAAACATTTAAATATATTATTTTCCCATTATTTTTCAAGTTAGCAACGCTAATGGTGTTAATGAACACATTGTCAGCATGTATTCTACACATTTTATCATCTACCTGTTGTTATAAATCTATTCTTTATTATCTATTTCTATACTTTTCCCCGTGTCTCAGTTACATGTTCTAAAACGTGTTGTTTGGTCACGCTACTTTAAAACATTCGGAACTGTGAAGAACACCACATAAATAAAGATCCTCACAGATCTTTGCTGTGAACATTGGATATTAAAGCGCCTAATAAATACCTTTCTCAGATCCTCGTTTGCAGGAAATCTTTGCAGAAGTGGAAGATCAGATCGCATGGACACCAGATCAAATCTGCCGGGAAAACCCAATCTCACATTCAACACGAGTTTCAAACGACTTCCTGTAACATTTTTTGGCCAATCAGAGCGAGTGTAGAGGCTCACGGGAAATGTAGTTTATTAAAAGTTCTATTTTTTTCCAAATTTCTCTTATTTTTCTATAAGAAAATTCTTTTTCTTTTTCTATATATTCTATTTTTCTATTTCTCTTATTTTTTAATAATTTATAATATATTGTTCAACAGTATGCACAAGTGTGTATTTTGTGTTTTTAGTACTAATGTTACTAAAAGAAAATTTTTATTTTGACATCCTTTCCAAACATTACAGGAAGCGAGAAAGTGGCACTCTGAGATGAACACGGACTCAGTGTGTAAACATGGCGAATTTAAACAGACTGAGATTTGTAATAACTGGCCTCTGACTCTGTCAGCAGACATTGAATAACACTGAAACAAATTCCTTGTATGCGCAAGCATACTTGGCAATAAAGCTCTTTCTGATTCTGATTCTGATTCTGTTTGATTACAGTACGTGAGTCGTAAAGATCACTTTTATATACTTTTATTTTGTTTTTTTTTTGTTCATTTTAAAGCGCCTGGCCATAAACACTTCCATCAAAAAATAAAGAGTGGGCTGAATAGTCAGAGAACAACAAACTGGTTTAAAAGAACATGATGGTGATTACAAAGTGACATTATTTACATCATGAGTAAACAGTGTTTTTCTTTCTTAGTGAACAAACGTTTTCGTTGGACACCCTAAAACTTCATCAACAATACGAGAAAGAAATCCTTGATATTGAGCTGATTCTGTAGTATGTGGTTATGATGATGTAGTATGTGGTTATGATGCTGTAGTATGTGGTTATGATGCTGTAGTATGTGGTTATGATGATGTAGTATGTGGTTATGATGCTGTAGTATGTGGTTATGATGCTGTAGTATGTGGTTATGATGCTGTAGTATGTGGTTATGATTCTGTAGTATGTGGTTATGATGCTGTAGTATGTGGTTATGATGATGTAGTATGTGGTTATGATG
>JAZGTI010014750.1:0-13881 GCA_036877585.1 Botia kubotai
CTGAAGGACAGTGAGGAGCACAGGGTCAGAAGTGCAGGAGATAAATCTTATGGAGAAATGTCCAAGTCATTCAGTATTTAACCCAACATCAAAACAAAGAAAATGAATCGTTGCAACGACAATGGCACCACATGGAATAGAAGCTCCAGAAAAATCTATTATGTTTAATTAGGGGTCGGTTGCTCGTTAATGACATTGAATAATAGCAACATTAAAATGTCTATATCTAAAATCTCATTTTAAAAATGTTTAAAATGAACTTACCCGTGACGAGTGGAGCTCGTTTAAAGGGCTGTTTGATCGGTCACAGTGAATAATAATGTCAACACACCCACTGGAGTTCATCAAAAGCATCAGTCGCTAATTAAACACACCTGCCTGTATGTATCCCGTACAATCCTGTAGACCTGGACTGGCTGGTTCAGGTGTATTTCATTAGAGATGGAGCTAAACTCTGCAGCTGTTACTCCTGAAATGGAGTTTTCTCACCCCAAAAAACCTCGCGTTTAATTTCACTATATTCCGTTTCTGGTGTGTTTACGGGCTTTGTTTTCACATTGGTTTCCGACTTGGTTCCAACACATTTACGTGTTTGACAGACGCTTTTATCCAAAACGACTTACAATGCATTCAAATTGCACCATTTCATCAGTATGTTTGTTCCCCGGGAATCGAACCCACAATCTCTGTGCTGCAAACCTTGCTGAAGGAATGCTTTCCATACAGTTACTATCTCCAGGCGTTTCTCAGCTATCATAACCACACAAAACAGCTGATGATTGACATTTACAGAATCTAACAGCATTTGGAAATATCAGGTTTCACACTGCATACCGATTACTTAGCTGTAAATCTGTCTGCGTATGTTGACAGCTGTGTACAGTTAATGCATTTCTGTCTCTACTCGCCAGTTGTGAATAGTGTAAAACGGTTTAATCATTAGTCGTTTGACATTTTGGGCAACAAGTTTCCAAGTATCTGTTTTAAGATGTTTTGACCCATGAATTATTCTGGGCTGTGTGATGGCTGAAGAACTATAGCTGACTGTTCGTGTGACGGCGCGCACGACAACAGAATTGAGACGATTAAGGAAAAATGTTTATATTTAAGAGAGTTTAAGTGAGGAACAGGGATGTGAGACACGTCTGTCCATTCAGGAAAAAGGATCTGAGGACAGGAATTCTTAAACTATAGTTGACTGGGAGACACTCTGTTTCTGACTGGAATGGGAGGCACTTCAGAAACACTTTTGAATTTTCAGCATTCATGGTGGATTCCTAACCGACTTCAGCTCCTGACTTCCAGTTTGTGAAAATACAGTATATACAGCGGTACACATGAAGTCTGTTGAGCAATCCTAAAAGAAATATGTGGACTACAAAGTACCTGTGTTATTTTTGGGTTAAAATATTTGTGACTTGATTTGTGACTGCTCTATATTATGAATTATTATTTTAATGCCATTCTAGAAAGGGATGACTTTATTTTAAAAATATTTAAAATGGACTTACCCGTAATATGTGGAACTCATTAAAAAAATGAAAAAATCACAGATCTGCAACGTGTGAGACTGGCACTATAGGATGATGATTTTGAAGGTTGATTGACTGATTAATGCGTTCTCATTTTGCTTTCCAACATATATGTAATATGTGCCAACACGCCCACTGGAGCTCATTAAAAACCTAATTAAACTAATTAAACACACCTGCCTGTATGCATCATACCATTCTGTAGACCTGGACTGGCTGGTTCAGTTGTGTTTGATTAGGGATGGGTCCCCTGGAAGGGAATTTTCTTACCGAGTTCACTTGCAAACCACAATCTAGAATCTAGATCTATGTTTTTAAATGTTTCTAGAACCTTGTTACTTCCTTGTGAGCATATACTGCATTCTACACATATTCGGAAGTGGAAATTTTAAAGCATGGAGCATTTCTGTCACTCATGTCATGCCAAACATAAACAGAACAAGTGAACCATGAACGCCATATGCTCGAGGGTGCTTTTGAAGCTGGGAAACATTGTATAATAATAGTTATGACAAGTTAGTTGCTGCCATATTGGAAATGATTAAATGATGCATCTCACTGAAGTTTGATGTCTTTTTTTTTTGATGTCTCGTCTTTTTGCTTTGTCTTTCTGGGTTTGTGATTGCTAGTAATATGATTTATTTGAAAACATAAGGGCCGGAAAAACAACACCAGGGAAATATTTTACCTAAGAAACGAACTTCATGGAAGCGTGAAAACTAAACCCAGTTCGCAGAATGTATTACTCATCAAAGATCTCACACCTGACTGGGCTTTTAAAAAAGTTGTTAAGAACGAAGGAAGAGGTGTGTAAGAGGGCGTAGTCAATTAAAGTCGTTTCAAACAATTGATTTCCTTTAAACGCAAAACTGCTTCTGTGTAAATAGGAATGCAGCATGTGATACAGTACAAACTGGGTCAGTAACATACAGTAGATTACTTCTACTGAGAAGTAGATTTCAAGCAGTCATATTATACCCCATAATTAAGCAACATTATCCCTCTGACCTATATTTTGACTAAAAGTAAACACACTTGACAGAAGACGAAACAATTTCAGCTCGGTTTCTCAGGTTGAGTCGTATCACAAGAAAACATCTTTATCACCTAAAGTGTTTGCATATTAAAATGTGACGTTTGTAGCAAACAGCCAATCACGGGAAACCTGTAGGAATAATTAGGAGATCTTTAAATATAAACTTTACATTTACTTCACGAAATGCGATTTTTAAATTTTAAAAAAAACTTTATTGCAACGTACTTTTTAATATGGTGTTATTACAAACACTAATCCAGTGAGTAGTAAAGTGTCAGATATACAAACCTTGAAGAAGGGACCCATGATTCTCTAGATTAGACCAAGACTGAGAGGAGCAGACCCACAGATGGGATCCAGGATGGTCCATGTTCTGACCCTGGTGCTGATCCTAAACACACAAGTCAATATCCATCAACAGGCATTACATGGTAGATAAGAACTTGCTATAGTCTGCGTGTTAATACAGTGAGGAGTATGATAAAGACACTGTTTTCTGCAAGAGTTACAGAGGTAACCATTAAAAACATATTATTCAGACAGATGTCACACAATCAATACCATGTTCTCTGCAATGTACGTGCAATGTTTTGCTTCCACGATTTAAAGCTGCAAAACTTTTGCCTCTCTACCGCCATCTTTGTTTGAAACATAAACTTGCGGGTTACTTTAAGTACTTTTTATGACGTATGTTGTCGTCAAACAAAGACAAGCTGACATTTCCCGCAAAATCGGACCCGACAGCTCAAATCATAAATCATTATTATAAACATACTGTTGCGAATCAGGGTAAGGAACCTGTGTTGAACACTCATCTGTCATGTGCTTCCTCCATAACTGATTTGTGTTTATTTGTGACTTATAAAAGTTACAGATTGCAGCTGTAAAACATTACAGCATATATATATATATATCATATATGTATCAATATACATTTGTAACCAATGTAGGAGGGACTAGGGGGAAATGTGTGAAGTTGCTAAAAGGCAAAATATAAATAAAATGAAAACGAACAGCTTGTTTGCACATGTTTTACACGTGTGATCTAAAACCGGCGACACAACGCAAGATCACACATAAAAATCTTCCAGTTGTTATCGACATTTTATTAATGTATTTTAATTCGAAAGAGAAATGGCTGGAGTGGATCTGCTCACATAAGATGTATTCGCCAAATGTCAGTAAAACCCGTCCACAGTCATAAACGCAGAAACAGGTCAGAACTCCCCGGTGATAATTAGACAGAATTAGTCATATCACACAAACGGGGTGCGGTGCCACAGGTCTGCCAGCTACTTTGAATGAAAATGATTAATTTCGTCACAATTAAAGTTCAACACACAGATTTGGGCATTTCTCCGCGCAGCTCGCGCTCGCGTTTGCTCCTCTAACGGAGCGCTTCTCTTCTTCATTTTCTTCATTTTTGCATTTCAGTGTTTTTATTTTGTGTGGTGATGTGCATGTTCTCCACCAGGTGAGTTATCACATCTCTCGCTGTTCCGCAAATGTTGTTCGAGTTTGTGTGTGTGAAACATTTGTTTTTCCTCCGAAACCACTGCAATAATCTTACTTATCTGCCGGTTATTTATCATCAGTGTTGTTTATTCATCATCTGTTAATCGCAGTTATGTTGTGTTGTAAGTGTGAATGCTCAGGTAACTCAATACAATCTCTGACTGCACCCCGTCTGTTTTTTCCCTTTTAGTAGTTTTACTGTATTTCATATTTGGTCTATTAGTATTTACTACATTCCCGTGAGCAATAAACATTGCAAACCTGACGCTAATTTACAGGCACACATTACAGAGTAACATCTTACGGTCACTATAAACACATAAAGGGGGATTTTGGAAAGACAAATGGATTTCAGACCGTCAGATTAAGGGTGCATTTCCCCCATCGTGATTTTAGGGTGTGATTTTACTGTTAAACTGATATTGCTGTGGATACAAGCAATTCATCAGCATCAACATCAGCTCCACATATTGGGCTCAGACTCTTCCAGGGTTGATGCTGTTGTGAGCTCATCGGCTGTGTTTTGAGTTGAATTGTGGTGTGCAGCTGTAACTTCTGTACACTCATGAATGTCCCACTGAAAATAACACACAGCTGTGCACACTGTGTCTAAAAGGATGACGTCCTTAGTCGTCTTTATGGGATGGATCGCAAAACTAACAGCCAAGGTTCAAAGTTTTGTTAGAAATGTATGGCATGTAATCAAAACTGCAATTATCATATTTTCATCTAGGTAAACTCTAAAACTATTTCTACATAAACACAAATCAGATAACAGATATTTTGGCAAATGCAGCAGTAAAAATCATTTTCAGCAATAAATATATATTCAGTTACAACTAAGATTTAAAACACATAATGTGACAAAGCAGGTTGGAACAAGTGGAGCGTATCTGTTCAGACTGGAATCATGCATTGTGCTGTTTTTATGTTGGCATGGATAATTAAACCGTTCAGTGGTTATTGGCATTGCATTCATGCATATAAATCTAAAGTTGACGCATTCGCTACTGTAACATTTTAAAGGTCTGGAATGAAACTTAACCAGCATGTGTCTGTTTCAGGCATGCAAACTGAATGTAGCATCTGTAGAGAGGTCACACCGAGTGTGGTTAACCTCAAAATGGGTGCGGCAGGTTCCTCCTCAACATTTTCTTAGAAAGTGAGGAGAACTGAGGAATAAAAGGCGGTATGTGCGCCTCTTTCATACAAGGGCCTGTTTTACCTGGCCTGCGTAAGCAAGGCTGATTTTCTCTGAGCCTTCTGGATGCTTTCTCACGGCACACCGAAGCAGCACAAGCGTCGACCCTATTTTTGCTGCATTTCTAACGCTGAAATAAAACCGCAATACGCCGTTGCTGGACACATGTGGAGTTGACATGCAAAAGTCGCATTTTCACCGTAAAGGCCTGTTGTTGTTTTTTACAGCATGAATTAGAAATGAATTAGAAATGAAAACACACTATTAGCAGAAGATGCAAAGTAGAAAGTAAGACATTTGAGCTTTTTAAACTCAGTCAACAGCAAAATAAGACTATATATAGGCTGTAATGGCTAGCGTTGCCATTAACAACACAGACTTGTGCTATATCTGCTTGAACAAAGTGAGGTGAACTCACTCACCTGTTATTTCAAAAGGACAAGTGTTTATTCATGCTTTCCATGTGAAAGCAAAGTTTGTGCCTGCAGCTTCAGTCGCAGTGATGTTTGCCCAGCTCTGTTACTTTACTGCACATGTGTGTGGTGCACAACAGGTGTAACAGTACATTCCATTACAAGTTCCATGTACAAAGACTGCTGTTGTTTTGGTCTACTCCACTGCCTAGGTGGGTTTTCACACCAATAGAAAAGCTTATGCAATCATTTATTGTGGTAATCACTACCTCCATGCCCATTTAATTATATTAAGTAGTTATTCATTTGATTAATAGTTGTTCAGAACAGCAATTAAAACTGGAAACAAATACAGCACATACACATATCACATTGTAGAACAACAGAACAGCTGAAAAACAACAAACAGCAGAGACATTCGGCTACACCAGATGTGATACTTTACTGTATTACTATAACATCTTTGGGAACAGATTTTGGAAATTGTGGGAATGTTTTTAAAAACTGATAATACGTTTATTTAAAAACATAATGATGATCTGTTTATTTAAAAAATCTTTTAATAGGAAGCCAGAAAGCCATCAAGAAGATTTTGCCATGGACACCAAACTCAAAGTTACCGAATGACTCACAGCTAATTAAAAATCGGAACAAGCGAAAGGGTGTAACAGCAGTAATTCATACATTAAAACAGAGGTGTGAACCAGTGAGCGGCAGGAGAAGACCTTCTCGTACTTTGTTTTATGGATGCCTGTGGTTTAGATTAATGCAACTAAAATGCAACTGTCCTAGCAACAAACACAATTGATGACAAACAAACAAACTGTAAAAAGGTAAACATGGTTAAAATCACCAGTGACTTCATGTAAATCCAGTCTGTATTGGAGAAAATGAGCTCACCAGAATAAAAAATAAATAAAATAATCACAGAACAACAGATTTAATGAGTATGTACACTGGACACAGATACTAGTTGACACAGATGGAGTTGACACTGATGTTCACTACTCTTTCTACTCTTTGCATGCAGCAAACTTTGTAATCACCCATTAAATATGTGTCTGTAATAGATTAAAGTTATACATTGACATTCAGACTTGAAATTTAAACTGTGAAACCAAAAGTTTTTGATGTTGGTATTAGTCACGATATTGCCACATACTGTGTGTAGGTGAGTCAGTCAGCTACTGTACATATTAAACTGTATACATTTTATTTACCGTAGTTTTAACATTAAACTAGAGGAAATTTCCAGAATTAAGCAGATGTTACGGTGCAAACTCAAAGTTTCTCTATCGGGAAACGAAGAAGCCAAAAGAGGACACTGAACTCATTGTGATGTTTGCTGAACCTGGAGGTGATGTGTCCTGCTGGAGGAGCAGGACACATGGAGGAACCATTATTATAGTACCACCAGCAGCCTGTAGACTCACAGCTGGATAGATCCATCATGTTGCTTACACAACAATGTTGTCTGAACTTACCATCTGCACATCACAGCCGAAATAAACACTCATCAGAGCAATTGTTGTGTATTCAGTCTTTTTGTTTGTTCGTTTTGATGAGATTGTGTTCACCGTAACTTATTGGCCGACAGGGAACTCACAAAGTGGAGACTATACACTAAAAAGTAATTTGTGGGTTATATAACATGAATGTTTGGGTTATATAACAAGCAGTCTATAATTTGATATTAGAACAATGATTGAACAATGATAATTGATTAACCACACCTGTGCTGTAACAGGTATGAGAACTATGAGTTCAACACAGCCTTCTCTATTCAGAGTCAGAACCCAGAATCTTTTCTAGGAAGAACTTTGGTTCATGTTCTTGTGCCTATCCCAGTAGTTTCCTAATAAAAGTGTAAACGTGTCTGCCAGTTGCATTACATTATGTAATGTAATCATAGCTTAAAATAAATGGCTAATAAAAAAGCCACATTTATAAATGTGATTTTTTAGAGTAAAAATGATTTATAGTTGTTTGATTACATAGCCATATTCATCTAATGTTTTTAATTGAGTGTTTATTTTGCAGCGTTTTTTAAAATCGTTTAAATCAGAAAAACAGGAAACTTGAATATTTTTGTGTATATGCTTTTAAGTGTCCAAAACTAAGAAAACGTTCATGTGCAAAATCTCACCTGTATAAAATATCAATGTCATATCACAGCCTTCCTTAACTTTTCTAATGTGTAGAAACAAAAATGGCAAAGAATATGTATATCTATATTTTTTTCTGGACATTTTTCTCTGCTTTCCTCGTCTTCATCGTGGCTTCTGTGTGTTCTCACTGAACGGACGACTCAGACAGCAGAAGCAACAAACAGAACTGATACTACACATTCCTGCTGTTAATGTGTAAACAAATAATGCAACAGGACACAACTGTGAACCAATTGATAAAACATTTATGTGTCGAAACAGCCAAATAACAAAATGTGACATTCCGTACTTTTGCCTCGTATTCATAAATTTAATCATAAAAGATTTCTTGCGTCCACAGCAAGCAGAGCGATGCTAACACTGAATTAAACAGAGATTACGATCATCATAAGAGCTGTATAATGTAAGCATACAAATCTTAAAGAAAAGGGAGTTTTTTCGCAAGAAACTCGTTACAACAACATTCACCAATACCATGTATAAGACACGGTGTGATGTTGATCACATGACCATTGTTAACTAATTAGATGACTTAATGAATCGCACTGTTGTCAGAGTTGACTGTGTTACTCTACCTAAAGAAGGCAAGAGCTAAACACGCCAGTGAGTTTTTAGATTTTGTGTATGTAGCCATCAGTCAATAAAGACTTTTTAATCTAATCAGTGTGGTGGTTATTTGTGATGGACTATGATAAACCATAGAGCACCTGAACATTACGCTTTTGTCATATTTCCCTGGTGATGCGCTCTCTGCTATTGGACCTTGTTGGAAAATGTGAGATGTTTTTAAGATCATTTCTGAGAGGCTAGCAATAGCAAGCTAGCTTTAAAAGCATAAGATCCCGCCCCTCCCTCCAAAGCCACGCCTCCTCCATCACATGAACTCATGCATAGACAGGCAATTAACTAATAAAAAAGGCAAGGACATTAATTTATGATCAGTTTAACAAACTATTTATGGTCCTGCACATTCCACCAAAGATATACAGATATATATACTGTATATATATGTGACACTGCCTGTAAACATCTCAACTAAAGTTTAATAATCTAATTATGATATTAGGAGCATCAAAGTTTGATTTTAATCATTAATTTCACTCCGATTTTAATCTTTGACATGATCTCACTCTGCTCTATGATCTAGCTGATAAGAAATGTCATCACGTGACGTTGTGATACTGGTGGGCTGGTCATTTTAGCTGGAACTGGTGATTTTAACACAAGGAATCTGCGTTCTGTTATCAAACAAAAGCGTGCATGACACAAATTTTTACTTTACAATGTCATCACACCCACCTGTGTGGGTGTTTTTTCACGCAACAAAAACTGAATGCTAACAATCTGCAATATAAAAAGCAGCTTATTGCCCAATCTTTTTTTATTTATCCACCCCCCCAACCTAAAATACAATCCTACATCACGATGATGTACAAGAATATTCCATGTGAAATATCATTTGTACAAGTTCTGTTAATGGCAAACGAATGAAAAATACATTTACTGTGCTGCACTTACAATGACAACTATGAACGGTATAAAAGCAGGAAATACTGTAATTTGTTAAAACATTTTTACAATTATTGTTTTAACAACCCAGTCCTGTGGGTGGGGGCTTTACCCAGCGGTTTCATTATGAAAACAGTAATCATTCCCTTCCTGCTATCTTCACAGAGGGACACATCAAAGGAAGCAGGTGTTGTAGCAGATGTAGAGTTGATAGTTGCCCTCTTTATCAGTTAATGTTGCCCTCAATCACTTCCACAATAGACGTTTTCAAATGCCAAACACGACGACAAAAGCAAAGTCAATTCTTTTTTAAATGTATGATCTTAAAATGAACTGGAGACGTTCTTGAGCTTGACCTTCTTGTAGCTCAACTGGTTGTGTTAGCAGGTTAAGGGTTGTGGGTTCGAATCCCAGGTAGCACGTGCACTGAAAACAAAACGTATATGTTAAATAATCAACTCTTTAAATCACAACAAAAATCAATTAATAATCAATAATCAATTAAATCACAACAATAAACTTATTTTTGTAGCAGCTCTCTGGACATTAGTTTTAACATCTGATATGACAAAATACAGCCTAATTCATTTATTGTCTCAAATAATATTTATGTATCTGAGCATTTACAAGAATGTGATTAGAATTAGAATTAGGTCTTACGACCACAGAAAGTATGTTTTTGCTCTGATACTTGACTTTTAAATTTAGAAAGCAAATTACACATTTTACCATGGGTATAATTCTTTACACTTTACACTTCTGATGTCAGATATGTTGGACATAAAGGGAAAAGTTGAAATGATGAAGAAAAACTTCAAACAAACTTTAGGTGTATATCAAGATCTGTTGCAGAAGTGAATTCTCTGGCTTTACAAATTGGAGAAAAACTAATAGTGCTGAGCAGCGACCATAAGATATGTGTTAAGCCCAAACTGAGGATTTTGGTGATAATAATCGGAATATTAATATTAGAAATATTTATTTGCTGTATCAGTATTAGCATTTTTTCTCCTGCTGTCATCTTCAGAACAGATCCGTGACCCAGTTCTGGGTTGTGACCACCGGGACGGAATAATTTCTGCAACGGCATCAACAGGGCCAATAAAAATAAATGAATTCAAATGAATGCTGCTGACTGACAGCTGACAGACACCAAGTGGCTGCTGTACCAGTTCTGTAACCATTGTTACAAAATAACGAAGAAGGAAGAGGGGAAAAAACTCAATAAAATGAAACAAATGTCTCAAACGAGGAACTCTTTTATTCCCGAAAACAAAATTAAACAATTAATTTATTACGGTGCATTTTGCATATTAAAAGATTAAATGCATTTTTAGAGCCAAAAACAGCACGTGCGTCAATTAACTCTAAAAGGAGCTTTGAAAGCACACGTGTTTTATTAGAGCATTGCTTGGCTTTTCACACGTGTAAGTCTAATCTGTTTACCAGCAATACTCTCAATAAGCAATTCCGTTAAAGACGATATTAATGAACAGGCAACACACATACTGAACAAGTGTAAAACTTAAATGAACTGTAAGTCGCTTTGGATAAAAGGGTCTGCCGAATGCATAAATGTAATATTCCGTATATAATTTACACTGAATAAATATGAAGGACATTTTAGTGGCCGGAATAATTAATAATAATTCTTTCTTTCTTTGCTATGATTTTCTAATTGAAATGATCACATTTTATTCTCTTGGTGACTGGCGTGTGGTGTTGCTGTGTACTGAGGGCTGAACTTACATGCAAACCTGAGCTGTGATGTATTTATGAGGACCAGACGGCTGACGAGGTGATTTACTTTGTCAGAGGAGGAGAAGAGAAGAATGAGTGATGTTAAAGTAGATCGTGTCAGTCCTGGAACTTCAGTGATGGACGACAGGCTGAAGTCAGTGGAACTTCAGTGATTTAAAACTGGTTGTTGTTCTGTAAAACTGACATGGTGGGTTGACTGAAGGTAGTTCTTTGAAGGGTTTCTGGACAGAAAATAAAGCAGTACACTACTGAAAGATTCAGTGCTGCTGGTTTGGGCAATAAGGGAATCTGCTTATATGAGGTGGGAAAGATGCCCATTATGAGATATGTGTTTAGTTAATGGATGAGTCCAAATTGAGTATTTTGGTAATAATAATCATAATAGTAATATATTAAATATTTACTGCCTTTTTTTACTGGACAAAACACGGTAAACCTCTAATGTTGTTTGTATTTTAACAAGTAATCATGACATTATTAGCATTTTGAACCCACATTAAAGTGCAATAAACCTAAAATTATCAACACACAGTGCTACGAGGAATACCCATAAGGCATTGCGCCTGAATATTTAGACTTTCTTGTGCTTGGTCAAAGAATAAAAACCGATGGGACATTTACAGATAGAAGTTCATAGAGGTCTAAGCTCCTCTGTTTTACTGGTGTTGTTTTGTTGTAAATAATAGATTTTTAATGTAGATACATATGTTGCTTCATTTCATTTCTTTGACTATGAATTCAGCTTTTTTTGATTTTATAGTGATGACTAACCCGTCAGATAACGCGCCGCATAATTGAGATGAAAGAGTTGCTCATAAATGACAATCCGTGAGAGGAATGTAAAAACCCGTTGTGATTTTGTTCCTCATATTTTCATTTTAAAGCTTTAATTTGAATAATATGCCTCAGTTGTTGCCAGTTAGAGTTCTTGAGAAGATCTGACGTATGAGTCACGACGCGTTACTTTTAATAGATGATTTGCATGTCTAAACAAGGGTCAAGGTATCAATCCTACAACTAAATATGAACCAGGAAGATCCTACAGAGTATGAAAAGGAAGGAAGAAATGGTTCTTTGACTGAACAGTTCTTTAGGGAACCTAAAATGGCCCCACTGCTAAGAACTCTTTTTAGTACCATTATTTTGAGGAGTCTTAGAAAGGCTGAAGCACACAGTTGGTGTATTTTTTAAATGATCTTACCAGTATTCAGCCCTATTATTGAAATAAGATGGAAATAGTCAAAAACACACAAAATACAATGTTTGTAATCAGAAACATCAAATATAATCACATGATCACAACCTTCAGTGTGAAACCAGAAGACACAATACATGCTATTTACTTATAATGTATATGCATGTATACTTATGTATATGTTAGTTATTTCAATATTTATATTTTTATTGTTTTATATAATTAGGTTATTATGTTAATTATCGTATTTAATGTGCGTGTAATTTCTTATTTCCTGAAGGGCAATTCATTGTATTTTAGTAATTGTGTATAATTACGGTAAAAATGTGTAAAGCTTCATTATTTAAAGTAAACAAAGTAAAGAAACGAGGAAATACTTAAATGTTAAATCATGAAAACGTGACTAATACCTTTCATTTAGTCGTTTCAGGGGCTCTTTTAATTGATCATTGCTCCTGTCAAATCTGACCAACACAATGTTAGAAAATAAACATAGTTCAAATGTACAGTAAGGATATTACGTGGTGTATGACATGACCTAGTTGCCCACATCAAAAACTCTGTTGAGTTGAGTAACTGATACTCAAGTTCTGTGGAATAGGAGTGGATACAAAAACAAAATGCCAAATGATGCCAGAATATGAGAAATCACATGCATTTACAAATATAGAGTTTTGCTGTTGTAGTTCATGTCTTTTGAAGTGAAGAGCTTTCATTTATCCTAGAAATGAACAATGCAAAAATATGCAAAAATATGCAGACTATTAAAGGAAATACTTTAGCCAAGAAACCCCATTGGTTTTTTAATAAAGTTCCTCATTGTATGATCATGAAAACACACGGTCTTAGAATCACTTCAAAAGAACTTTAAATAAAATGCAAACACGTTCAAACAACCAGCAGCAAATGATCTGACAGCGGAAGCCGGAACAACTGCTTGTGTTCTGCATTCCATTTAAACTGAATGTCTGCTCATTTTCCAGATGTGAAGAATGAGGAATGAATACAAAATATGGGTCAACTTCATTGTTGTAGAAACTGAAGCCGTCTCACAAACATTAAATTGGAAATGAATCGGGGTGGAGCTGCTGATGGTGCGAGAGACTCGTTTAAATCAGTGAATAAACCCTGGGGTTCGATCTGGGATGGTTGTATCATTAATAATGTTGTATCAGTCGATCCTCACATAAAACATTAAGGTTTTTTAATTAGTTAATTAATAACTTATTTAGCACTGCTGTTTATTCACACATCAGCAGATTCATCATTTTACGTTTCTACAGTAAATACAGGTTAGAGAAATTATTGTTTAATTAACAGTAAATAGTCAATAAAAAGAACAACAGGACGGCAAAAAGAAATAAACAGACTGGAGTTTAATTATTTTTGAAAGAATCCGGTGTGAATGTCATACACAGTAAATAAAATGATATATAATCTACATTTTTGCAAGACTCACTCAGAAAACATACTGATCTACATTTGTAGGTCTTGTGCACTTTACAACTTTATTAGACACTGTATGTTACAATACAATAAAATACAGTACTG
>JAZGTI010014751.1:0-13880 GCA_036877585.1 Botia kubotai
AGAATCAGTGTCTCCAGTTCACATTCTTTCTTAAAGATTTTCTTATCTGGGCTAGAGGAGGCTAATGAGACCTTGGCGTATTTGCGAACTGTCGGTGTTTGTAATTTGGGTGAGGGAAGTTTAGGCACTAGGTCCCCAACAGCTATGGATACATTCAGGAGGAAACATTCGGTGGGGTCATACTCCTTGCCTGCATTCTGCAACTCTTTGCAGTATTCCCCGAGGTTGTCTTTGAAACTGTCTAGCTCTCTAAGGGACAGATATGTTGGGGAGATGGTAAGGCTTTCAAGGCCAAACTGGAGAAAGTTATCTGCAGACCCTGGGTTGGGAAAACCCAGGAACAGAACTCCTCTCCCACGGGACAGATACCCTACCCTAGCAATTCGTGAAAATGCTTTATGAACATCAGAGTTCTCTCGAGAGTGTTTTAATATATGTCTACAAACACTACTGATGCGACCATAGATGCAGTTTTCTTTATGTGTGTCCCAGTCTTCCCGTCTGCAGTTTCTGGAACAGTAGTATGTGTAACAGCTGTGACATGACTTGAAGTACAAGCAAGCGTTAAATGTAGTGTCTTTACGCAAGCACTTCCTGTTGGAGCAAACCATGGTGTCATCCTCATCAGTAATTTGATTCAAAGAAACATCCTCAATGCTCCTTTGCAACCCTTCACAACCACTATCTGGATCTTTAAATGTATCTGGGCTGGTCTTTGAAGAGTCCGTTTGTGTGTTCAAAAGTCCTGAATCTTGATCGGTTTCTCGCTTTGCTTCTGTTGTCTCATCATCTTTCATCAATTGCTTAAGTTGATCTAGCAAGTCCTTGCTCGGTCGCCTGCTATTCTGAGGTTTGTAATCAATGACCAAGTCAGCTAACAGCTCGTCAAGCTGTTCGAGGCTTTGCTGCAGGGAGTAATCTTTGTTCTTTTTTTCTGTTGGTTCTGGTGGGTTTGTGGGTCTCTGTTGGTTGTGTGTGTTTGGAGTTTGAGATTGCCCTACATTTCCCGTATTCCAGCCACTAAAGTTCCCAACTCTCTTGTCACTGTTCGCGGCACGAATGTCATTGTCAGTAATTGTTATCTCCGGTGTTACAAACCACTGCCTTCCCGAACTGTTTGTTCTGTCTGTTCGTCTGTCACCTGGACATTTCTCCAGACTGTTTTCAGAGAGGGACAAAGCAGCATAACGTCTGGGAGAACTAGAAAGGTTGACAATAACTGGTTGTTGACTGTTATTCGGAGGAACTCCAGGCCTCCCGTGATGGAGAAGGTTCTCATAACTTCTGCCTCGTGAAACGCCATGTTCTCTATCCATATGCGGAATTAGAATGTTGTCCCAGGATTTCGAGTAGTTCCTGACATCTCCTCCCAAACGGCTTGGTTCTGTAAAGTCATTGGGATACCATGGACTTAGAGATGGTACCCGTTGAGGGGTCGTCTGTGAGGATGCGTACTGACTGGAATATGTAGCGATGCTTGACCGTGGCCAGTCATCTGAAATAACCTGGGACAAGTGTGGTCGTCTTCGACCCTCTGTGTGATATGCTCTCATAGGAATGTGTACTTCTGATGGATAGTGATAAGGCCGTGTGTAGAACATCTTTGAAGCATCTGAGGGAAAACCATATGCTCTTGGATCGTCTTGATAGTATGTTTCAGCATGAGGGGGAGATATAAAATATGACCCTGGCTCACTCAATGAATATGGTCTATTGTAGAAAGCATCCATGGGTTCACGATGAGAGTCTGCGTAGTATGAACGCACAGGCAAAGTGTGAACCCAGCGAGTCCTTGGGTCAGGTACATACTGACTATTGAGGGAGGGATTTTGGCTGTTACTGCTGTTAATACTGTATTGGTCATCTTGGTAATATGCTCTACTGGATGGCTGAACTGGATACCTGCAAGGATCGTCTGTGTAGAAAAACTTGGTCGGAATGTTTGGATTAGACAGGGTTCTGTACTCCCTTGGGTCTCTAGGAGAGGTCCTTCCAAAAGGAATCTCTCCAGAGTGAATGTATGTACTGGGCGTGCTGTTTGGATATTGATATGCTTGCCTGTAGTCCATGCTGTAGCACTCACTAGGAGTAGACGTTCTAGAGGTGGATGTCTGACTCGGGAAAGAGTGGTTCCTGATCCCTGAAGCAGAGGAAAGCTGCCAGGGAACATTACCTCTCTGAGTAGGCATCTTTCGTGTAGTGTGCTGGAGAACTGAGGCATCTGGCTTAATATCAACACGGCACCTGACATGGGGAGTGCTAGCTTGTTTCTCCTGTCTGTTCCCCTCAAAACAATCAGAAACATACAGCGGAGTATGAGGTTGTAACTTGATGGGATGGACCTCGTTAACTAAAGCTCTGGCTGTTAAATTGGAGGGTTCTCGAATCGGCAGTCCTTCAGGTCTTCTCTGGGGGTCTACCGGAGATCGACGTCTCATTGTTGCAGGAGGGGAGACTGTGATGGGTACAGGTGTCAGGGTGGCTCGAACCCTTGGAGTACTTTTTGATCGAGACTTCCCAAAAACACTAGTCCTTCCTGCCTCATTGCTTTTGTCTGTGCTAACATGTTGAGAGAGTCTCGAGTTGAACAGATCGGGAGAGGAAAACCGTAGGTGTCCCTGCTGTCCAATGCCATTCCAGACTGCATCCTTATTTGATGTTTGTTGGTCAGACTTGTAGGAATACTCCATGGATGAAGAGAAGTTCTTTGGGTCATCCAGTGACTCAAAGTCAAAGCTACGGCAATGTCTTTTGTTTATAGTTTCAAAGTTTTGATCCAGTGGGCCAACCATTTGTGAATCACATTGTTTGGAAGATCCAGAATACTGTGAGAGCCCAGAGTTGGGGCCAATTTGTATGTCTTGATACAAAGTTGATGTTAATATATCAGGAGGATGTGTACGTGTCATCTTAAAGGGACCCCCTTTATTTTCCCCCTCAGATGGTGTCTCCTAGAAGAAAAAACAGCCATATTTAGTTACACATTATCTCTAATCCAACCATTGACATATCTGCATTGTAAAAAATAAAATATATGAAGCACAGTAGAGCCTTGAAAACAACCCATTAACACCTAGTAAAGGTTACAATAACTTAAAGAGAAAATGGAGCAGAGTATATTATGACTCATCAATGAATTTGCAAGATGCTTGACAGGGCATTCATTACAAATGGTCTTGTGGACAATTATTATGAACCGCTATGCACAAGTATACAGGAAAGTAAATTATAGACATTAGTCACATATATGCCAATACAAAATGTCAACCAACATAGAGATGTTCAAGAAGCTAAGAGTATTTTTTTTTTACAAGGCAATGTTTGAAGGATATATTTTCTGCACATGCACTATATACAGCAGCAAATACATCTATACGTTTATGTCTAAACAGAGAGATGCTAAGGGAGACAATAACTTTTTAAGTCAGCTAAACCAACAAGTCCTCCATTGGTGACGTGGCCTAATAGTGACCCTGCTTGAGTTATTTCTCAGATTTCTCCACCCCCTCTCTTCTCGCCTTCATTTCCTTGGGCTTCTCTACTCTCCTATAAATTTAAAGAAAAAAAGTCTCTAAAAAAGCTCTCTGGACTTTGGTTGCTATGGAAATTTTAATCTAAAATTACAAAATTCCATTTAGTATATGGCTACAATAGTAGTCGTTTCTCTTACATAAGTTTTGAAGAGTTCTGAATATCTGATAAATGTTTAGTTATTCTAGTAGTCTATGAATGTGTTATGCCTCTTACTGAATGTCACATCATCCATAAATGTCAATCACCGCAGAAAAATCCCAGAATGCTAAACAAATTCAACAACACTGAATGGGAAAATCTGAATTAATTATAAAGATGTGAAGGTCTTGAGGCAGCTCCAAAGAATAAATTGGTGAATAATCTATCTGTAAATCATTGAGAAGAGTTCAGATTTACAGATTCTGATTGTTATTAGTCAATATTAAAGTTTATAAATATAAGCATCATATAATGATATCTCAAAGATTTGGAAGTAATAGAAAAACAGTTTAAATAAAAATTAATATATTATTCAATTGTTGAACATATACATTTAGCATTTCATAGCATTTTTTTGTTTTTCCAAATTCAAAAGGTATTTCTTTCGAATAATATGCATATGTTTTCTTTTGACAAAAAAATACATGCAGTTTTGCTGCACTGCACTGCACTGGACTGCAACAGCCTTGCCCATTAATAATAGTGCCGGTCTGCTCTATGGGGAAATAAAATGAATAGAGTTAAAATAAGGTAAAGAAAGGGAACATATAAACCAGTAAATGTCAGGTAGTAGTTTTATCATACCTAGAAGACACATGCATTGCTCTTTTAAAATGCAGAATTTAGATTTAGTGTCTGATGGCTTATAATAACCCCTTTAAATCACAACAACCATGTGATGCTCAAGTGTGCTCATATCTGTGCACATGGACTATATTTATGCCTTGCTCTGATTTTTCCATTCCTCAGTACTTTGCCCTCCTGAGTATAACCTCCTTCCTTCAATATTAATATCCTATTTGCATTTTATAAGAAAGGAATTATGGGTAGTTTCTGTTTGTGTTTGTTATATATACTCCCCCTATGACACTAATTAACTACCTGCCTTATATTTTGAACTAATGTTTACATGACATCACTACTTAGTGACCAGCTAATGTGATTCATCACACATTACTCTGTGGATTACATTAGCCTGATTGAGTACCTGACCAATTTTTGTTTATATATCTTAAGTGTAATTCTTACATTTGCTTGTTTATTTATCAATCTAAGAGCAAACAAAGATGGACAGCTGTGTGACATTTACATGTTAGAAGTTAGAATCTGCCAGTGTATCAAATGATTTTAATGTTATTTATGCTGGTTGGCGTTTCAGGGATTTCTAACAGTGGGAGCTATGAAGCCCCACTCACTAGCTACCTCTTCTCAGCCAGACATGAAAACCATCTGTTCATCCTGCAGAGAGGACTGACGAGTAGCCTAAAACACACACACACACTCTCACACATACATACACACACACACACCTTCACTCTGTTCTGTGTATTAATATACATCATATCTAGTATACCTTCTGCACCTATCATTACATAAAGAATATACTGTTTCTCTTACTAAACCTAAAGCTAGAACTTTTTACATTATGAGGCGAAGTCAAAACACAGTCAATTGAGTAAAATACAACATGTCCATATGACACATCATTATCATACATAGACCGGCTTTCAGATGTTGAACCAGGTGGTTCACTGACATTGACACGTGCCAATGAGATAAACTCGTACCTTATTATTCAAATGTTTTGATTTCGTATCAGTAACTCTCTTCATAGGATTACCAGATTTTATTCTAGCCAACATACTGTGTTATGTACTAGCGAATCCAGAAGAAAAGGTTTTAAGACAATAGCTGTACATCTTGGCATCTCCTCATAAAGAGGATCTCATGTACAAATTACAACCTGGAAATAAAAGCTAATAGAACTCCATCACGGATCAGATCTGGTGCAGTTCAGGGATTGATGCTGCTGGGATTGGATGACTTGTACAATTTTATTGCGTTACCTCTCTGCTGGGAGCAATCTGGGGCCACAAGCACTAAGCACTTTATCCACTTTTAGAAGCACTGCTTTAGTGTCTCTGCCGCCGGGAGTGACTGTGCAGAGTTGAAGTGTGGATGGCTGATAGCCTATAACTACTCTGTGTCGCAAGATCGCTGCAGTTCTTGAATGCCGTCTGGGCCTCTTCATTTACCAATTGTTAAAGAGCGCTGAATCGCACATTTTAAAGCTATTTATAAAAACACTGTCGTTCAGGGCAGAAGCTTGTGAATCAGGTTCCGTTCGGCTGCCATTTTCCTTGATTCTGTTTTTAGCTGACTAAGGGTGCCGGTGTCCTTTTGGTGAGGTAACGTTTACCCACCATCTCTCACTTTCCATCTTGTTTTCTCTCAGTATTCTAGGTCACAGAAGGAGATGCACCTTAATGCAACACCTTCAGATGTAGGAACTGTTGCTGCTTGGTTACCATGTAAATTCTAAACAATATCATGCAGGTTACAGAAAATGTTACTGTTTCATTCCTGTTTAACTGTAAATTTCTCACCTGCATGCAGTATTGGATTACACTGAATCATTTAGAACAGAATGATATCTCCCTTTTGTCAGCAAATGCTATTCTATGTCCATCTATCAGGATTTAGCAGTAATTTAGAGGAACACAAATATTTAAAGGCAAATTCCCCAAATAGAAAATATAACGAGGACAAAAAAATAGAGCATGCATCTTATAGTTTTCTAGATGCGAGTTATGAGGACAACATTAGTGAAACATTTAAACATAACAGAGAACATCCATCTTAAGTAAGGTGGGTGTTGACATTTCCTTTCTTCCATTATGCAAAGTGACCAATCAGCAGGTTTTCACACCTAGCATTAGCGCTAGTACCTGTGACTGAGACCTGTGACTGCTCTCACAGTCAATCACCACCTGTCCAAGTCTAGTTCCTCTTACTGACCGTTATTCAATTTTCAAGGCTCTTAGTGGAGAGTGAATTTATTTTGGAATCATTTGTGACCGTGAGTACACTGGCTACAATGACTCTATTTAATGTCCATTACATTGTGAGCTAAACAAAAACTGAACATTTCTTTCAGCTACAGTGCGACTCTGAGAAACCATGACAGAAAAATGAAGTGTAAGCAGCAGCAGTTAATCTCACACGAGGTTTATCTCCCTGAATAAACGAGCCATTTCTCAAATGAGCTAGCAGGTTTATTTTGGCTTGATATGAGGCAAAGAGGCTATATTTGGACAATGGATTTTGGGATGCATTGGGGTATCTCAGTAAAAGCAGCCCAGCTGGATGAGTTTATAGAGTTAAACAGATTTATTGGAGATAAAATGTCTTCCCTTGTCCAACAGGAAGTCTCTGAGGATTTTGGTGGAGCTGTGAGACCCAGTAACTATGTACCTATAAATCATATCTGTCTTAAAGCCAGTTTATATGGCCATGAGTAAAATGAAGTGCATCTTCTGCCAAATGTGATTGCTTCCATGTTTAGTCTCTTCATTTGCCAACTTCATCTGCTTCTAAACAACTATACATCAGTGTTCCTCAAATTTACGACCAACTACCAAGTCTGATCATATTACATCATCCAAATATCTGTTAATCTATTTGCTTCCTTACAAACTGCCTTAAAAATATCCATGCCCAATATGACCAGTACAGACTTATGTCTGTATAACAATTTTTTATTTGTATATTTAATTTCATTTTACTGCTCGTTTGCAGTGTACAGAAGTCTTTCAGTGCACAAATTAGATGCACAAAACTGTTATAATTTATAGAGAAAACTGTGGAAAACAACTGAAATGTAATATTTTAGTATCATAGATTTCTAGTCACAATGCATACAGGCATTAATTGTACACGTACCACAGTTTGAGAATCTCTGTTCTAGGTCAGAGAAGGCCTCACTTACAATTGTACTAAAAGTAATAGATTTATACAATAACAGTCTGGCAACACATTACTAAAAATTGCGCTTCTTAAGTTAAATCAGTAAGAACACAAACAGCACAATCCACAAGCCCTTGGGTGTCGTTGTCCTTAGCAATTACATTTTGAGGCACTCATGCATGTTATCTTATAAAAAAACAATGGAAAACAAATATTTTTAATTTCACTGCCTACATCAAGTGCATCATTTAGATATGTGTTTGGCTGAAAAGTAGCCCTAATGGTTCAGTAATTTTGTACAAGCTACAAAGTACTTTGTTATTATTCTTAATGATTTTACATTAATTCAAATAAAACATTGAGATTGACAAACATTAACACATCAATATTGCTTTCCTTCATTTTCCCCAAGTCGCTGCATTTGTTCAGAACAACAGGTGCATCATGCTTGTGTCGTATTGAGAGCGTTACTGCAGTGCATATAGGCTACTGTCTCTCGTGGGCTATAGAATTTATGGCTTGTTAAAATAAATGACAGATCACGCATTATCTCTCTCTTTCTCTCAGATGTTTTGTACAGGGCTGAGTTTGGTCAGTAAGGTCCTGATTTTTCCCATCGTGAGAAACATTATTGCTACCGTTTAATATATATGCAGCGCATATATTTAAACATTAAAACTTGTAACCAAACTTGCTCCTCACCAAGCTCTCTTAGGACAGCAACATACCACATGCCTCGTCGCCTGGATACCTATCAAACTACAAGGTGTCACGAAGAGTTTAAAAGAAACCTGATTTGCAAGATCGCCATACAGCGTATTATATATATGTAATAACATCCGCCTTGGTCTTCATCAAGATCAAAATATAGTTAATGTATCTGCCGTTGGTGTTTAAAACACCGTTTTATAGTACTACAAATGTGCTTTGCAAAATACAATCTTTACACATTGCATCAAAATGTAACACATAAGCACACTTTGTACTCATTTATTGCTGCAGCACGACCCCCGCACTATCGCGTATCTCTCGTAAAAATGACCTGATGCCTTTCGCAAAATCGGTGAGACGCAAAAGCACAACAACATTATCAGTCATTAAACTCATTAATATAAAACTGACATAGTAATGAGTTTGTTATACCAGTGTTCATCACGCCTTTAGGTGCGCATTTATCTTACCGTCTTCATCCATAGTTTAGATCCACAACCTGCTGATAATCTGGGAATTCACAAGGCGCAACTCATAAATCGGTGACTGTTCATTTGAGATATCGTGAAGTCTCCATGTCGTATTAGCTAGTGTTGCACACTGCATCAAACTCCTTAAGTATTGTTTTTCGCCCACGGGTCTCGGGGGCGTGCTAAGATAAGATGAGGGGGTGTGACCGCATTGCTCTTGCGTTGCGTTTTTTGCGTGAGATGCGGAATGACCGCGCATGCGCGCGATTTCTACCACGCGCTGGTGTGTATGTGCGCGCGCTTGACCCTCCAACGAGCGCGCGCGTTTGTGATGGGCACGAAACTTGCGCTGGTTAAGCATACGCGGTGGCACAGTTCCGAGACGTTCACAAGATGTGAGTTTAATTATGGAGGCGTTACATCATGCTGGTCGGCTCCAGTAATTCACATTACTATCAAAGCGATTTAACTTATTGTGTTTAACTGATAACTTCCTTAAGTCCTTGCAAACCATCAATAACATTTTTGTAATAGTGATGACTATATTGCAACATAAAGATAACATCAGGACATTCGTTGTTTCCATTATAATTATTTTTGAAGGCAACCTAACTACAATCTTCCTGTGTGCATTGGCAGGTTTTTCTAACTGCACCTTACTTGCACTGTTGCACACATTTCCATAAACAGAATGAAATATAGCGTTTTGTAAATGGAAAATAAAAATAGCATTTTCAGCGTAATCACTCATGAGCATGAATTTTTTCTGGCAGACTGCATGAGAAGACCATCCTCTAGAAACAAAATGTAGTTGTTGTGTGAGGCATGGGAGCAAGCCATACAAGCCCAGACTTGTTGGTCAGTTAAACAGCAATGTTGTCACTGTAAATCCAGCTGTTCCTTTCCCCAAAAGTGTAACTTGGCCTTATATCTCACTTAAGTGCATTCTACAACTTTAAATTGACTGGCAGACTTGCACAGTCAGTACAAAGAACTACCCTCAATGTGTATTCTTTCTAATGCTGTAACCAAAGCAACGGAATGTATTTGCTGAAAACTATTTTCCAATCAGTCATAGCCTTTTACAGTGCAAAACACTACTGACAGCTGACATGTTATTATTTAGTTTCTAGTTATCTGTTTTCCTCTCAGGCTCTGTGGCGCTTCTGTGCTGTGTGTGTGTGACTCAGCTCTGTTTCAAAGCCTCTTCTTGCGGCTCTCATTGTCTTTTGTTATTTATTGTCCAATGAAAAGACAGTGTCACCATTAAGCTGTGTTTGAGTATACATGATAGCGCGAGAGAGGGATAGCGCAAGTATTTTGTAGTAAGAGGACGTTGTATTTATTTGCCACTCTGCTTTTTGTATTTCCTTAACACACTTAGTTTGTTAGTCACTTGTTTGTTAGCCACCTTAAAGGTGTCATATCATAAGAAATATATACAAATTGTATAAAGATTAAAAGTACTGTAACTTTAAGAATTGAAAAAAATATTGCTTTCGTAAAAATTTTCTTCTTGGTAAAAAGCATTTTTTTTAATTCTAAGTTTCAGAGAGACCGTTAAGCATGGTAATGATAAACCTAACATAGTTTACCTTCATAAACAATATTGTTGTTTTTTACCATCATAAACAATATAATTATGATATATGAGTCTTTTAAGGAATGGGCAAAACTATCCAAAAAGTGCCTATTCATCTCAAACCAATAAATACTTGCCTATAAACGAATCATAATGCTTTACAGTATTACAGTGTTTGCTTTCTGTTTCCTGGCAGCTCATACCACTTTTCCTTTTGTTTTGTTTTTTTAGATTTGTGTGTTCATTTCCTCTTCAGTCTGCAGGGCCATAAAAGTTGAGTGAGATATATAACTCTTCATATCATTGCTTCAGTCAAGTGAATGATCAGGCCTTTAGCCAATGACCCCTCAGCTGTTCTGAGGGTAATCGAGGCCACAAATACACCTGAGTCTCCATCTCTCTCTCTCTCTCTTTTTATATCTCTCAGCCCCTCTGGTGTGCCTTATCCCTTTGTTCAAGCTGAATTTATGACTCTGTCCTGCTGATAGCAAACTCATTACAGTGTCGCCAGTAAGATCACATGACAGTGTCTGTGGATGTGGTATCTTTAGAAAAGTGCAAGAGAGATGAACTGGCAGAGACAACAGTGCTGAGCTCAGGGCTGTCATGTTCACCTTAGCCTATAGCTGGAAAGATAGTTGGAAAGGTCACAAAAGAAAGGCTTTTAGTAGTGTTAAGGTGACTATGAAAAGTTTAGCGGGATATAAAGTTACTGTGGTCACAGTATAATAGCTGCTGGGCTTTTGCCCACTTTGCCCAATTTAGATTTAAAATAAGCTTTATCAGCTTAGTTCTTTTTGCAGTAAACTGTTAACATTTTAACCCAGGCCAGGCTTTAAAAGGGCAATTTTATCCCAGTGTTAAGTAACTTTAGGACTACATAGTCCTTTGGTTGTATACTTTTATCGCCATAATTTGACCTAAACTTTACAAAAATGTTTTTGAAATGTGGTGATAGAATAGAATGTTGTGGTGAACAGGCAACCAATCATAAACCTGCATACCTCATTAAATATTCATCATCTTTTGTACAGTTCCAGAAACACTGTGTACACTGGTCACACTGTGTTTAGTTTCAGTGTCTGAGATCACTGTTGTACTCTATGACAATAGAGTTCGTGACATTTTATAGAATAATAAAGCGCACTCTTCATATTGCAGGCTACTGTGCCTCCATCCATCTCCTGTTAGTAAAAACTCATCTCTGTTATTGGCATGGCAACCCAGCTTCCCTTTGGTTTAGCCTGCCCACCATCTGTCAGCTCCCATATGGGTTTGAATTTGTACAGCTTGATAGGAACCATTCCCACAAGGTGTGGGGACCCAGGGCCCCACCGGAGTCGTGAACAGAGGCTCCGCTACAGGCCCAGCACTTTGATCTTTCAAGGCATGAATGATGTGGCTCCTTCCAAGACACCCACAGACATTACAGGCCGTCCATCATTAGAAGCCACATGCTAGCAGGTGTCTCAGCTGCTCCAGAGACTTACATGGAAGAGTGAGATCAATGGCTTGGCTACAAATCCTGCTTATATTGATAGGGGCCCTGTACTCCAGTGGATCCATTAGTTTAACACGATTACAATGTTGCAAACAAAGTACATGGCTGTTTGAACAGCACCTAACAGACTGATACATAATTCTTATTTGTAAGTGTGATATCTGATCACACCCCATTGAGAGCTAAAAGTGAATCCATAATTGGTGGAGAGTGAATATTATATTGTTTCACAATGTGCATATTTTATAGATGGTTTTTTATGGTATACTGTATATACTCATGAATATTTATGAAAGGCATAATGGTCAATCCCACTTACTCCTACGTTTAAACGACCCTAACATGATGTATTAACAAAGAATCCACTTTCAGTATTTGTTGGACCTAAAACTCTGTTCTGATTACAAGAACTGTAATTATTGTAATTTTACAAGCAGTCACTTAAAAGCATAACAGCTGTACAACAGAAAACAACGAAGACAGCTAGAAAGATCAAAATGATAGAATTATAATGTAGTGCTTGGAGAAAAATGGACAGTGATGCTTTGAGCAGTTTTGCATATGACTTTGAGTCGGTTTATCTTTGCTAACAGAAGGAAAGCTTTACAGTCTCATTTTTATGTGCAATCAGTTTATTCATTCAACTTTTGCATATAGGTAAGAGAAAATATACAGTCAGCCAGTCATTATCGCGAAAGAAACCTCAGCTACTAAAAAATACATGGACATGAAATAATCATTTTAGTTAAAACTTTTTGGTTAGCATACTTTACTAAACACAATCATAGCTATGTAAATAGGCAGTTATGTGTCTCATTTGACCAATTAGAATCAGGTATTCCAGAGAGCTGTATAATAATATTTTATATAAGTGGGTACGTTACATAACATATACTAGCCTACTATAAAGAAAATGTCTCTGCTCTTTTAACTCTCTGCAATTTTATGCTCTGTAATTTATTATTGTACGTCAGATTTGTCAGGTCTGTAATTTAGCGAAAAGGTGCACTGTTTCTTTAAGAAAAAACACTGCTGTGTGCAGACTTCACAAGGACATTTGCTAATGACTGCCCTGTGAAAAGCAAGGAGCAAAGAGAACAGGCCTAAAGACTCTGCTTTCTGCATAACATCTTTATTTAAAATAATGTGGGATTCTATTATAGTCCAATATTACATCGTAAAAGTGTTCATCATTATAACCTAATTGACTATTTGTGCTAAATGAGCATAGCATGTACACAGCATGCTTTATTTAAACCAGATTATACTTCTCCAATCCACAGTAGAGTGAACAGAGAGAGTGTGAACAAGGAACGTGCATTAGAGAGGCACATCAGAAATCAGAATGTGTGTGAGAGGAAGTTCTAGAAGATATAGAACAGTGAACAAAACGGGTGGAAATGGGGCGGTCCGCAGCCAAATAAAGGTTTTTTTTGGCTAAGTGGCTCAGAGGTGGTACCTATCTATGGAGAAACCTGCAGCAAATTGAAACAGCTCGACACGGTTTCAGACTTCCACATCCCTTAAAAAATGTCTGCGTGTTTTCAGCTTTTCAGTTTTTCTGATCCGGAACACACCAGAAGTCTTAATGCAAAACAGCTAAAAAAGTAAAAACAAACAAACAAACTTTGTTTGTGTTCCTTTTAAGAATCCACATGATGATCCTGAAGATCTCCTACTATGTTTGAAAAGCACCATCACTCTTATATTTTGTGGCAGTCAGGAAACTTGGTTTGCCAACAAACCTTCATTGGAAGAATTACGACTTACTGAAGCTTCAAACGTAGAATTTGCAGCAGTGTTTAATGAAAGCCACCTCTGTCTCTGGTGATGCTTGGTGATGTCTGGTGAAGTATCTTGCCAGGGTTCTTGGCACATGGATAGAGGGTGGGATTGTTTTCTTATTCCTTCATCGTTTCAGGCAAAGTCGGTCATGGTGTGAGTCCTTCCCTCTCTTCCACCCAAGGCCCGGCCATGTGTTTTTGGCATCTTGCTCTTAGTCCTTTGGAGTTTTCTCTCAAGCCAAATCTGATTGATGCGCCTGTGGAGGAAATTTTTAGTATTGCAGTGTAGAACCTTATTTAGCAATCTTAGGAATGCCTTAGCTGTGTGTAAGTTGACCATGTTATGTATCTAT
>JAZGTI010014752.1:0-13880 GCA_036877585.1 Botia kubotai
TCATCAAGACCAATGAGAGTTAAATATGCAATAAAGAGACCAGTATGCAAGGCCACAGCGTAACTGCGAGATGTTTTCACTTACTGCAACGATCTTCCCTTTACGTGGATCAATAACACGAACTTTCTTGTCTTTGCACGCGGTACAAATAAGGCTGCCATTACGACTCCAGCAGACACTGAAGATCACGTCAGGGTGCATGTCCTCCAAGTTGATCAGGGCTTCTCCTGTGCCCACGTTCCAAATGATGATGAGATTGTCACATCCTGATGCAGGGGAAAGACAACATTGGTTCTTTGATCGTTCAACCACGCCACAACAGTTACACATGCATGCAGATTTTGAGAATCGTTTATGAAAATTTTAGTAAAAGATGAACAATATCTTTCTTAATTTATTATGTTATAATATGCAATTTGCTATTCCAAAAATATTAGGATCATAATTTGTTTCCATCAACTGAAAGTACAGATTACTTTATATTTCAGAGCAATATTTCATTTACTGTTATATTCAGCCTTTAGCCATGAATACAGTAACAACACACCACTGCCATTGCCTTTCGTACCTTATTGCTTACGTATAAAATTCAAATTCCATATCTAGAGGCACCCTCACCTGCACTTAACAGAACATTGCGGGCTGTCGGGTGCCACGTCACGATCCCCACTCTCTTGGAGTGGCCCTCCAACACCACGACAGGCTCAGACAGAGCTGAGACGAGGCCATTCTCAGGGATCTGCCACACCTGTGTGCAAAGATGTAAATATTCGAGCAGAAATAATGATCAGCAATGCATGGGGTTGATGCTGCAGTAACTGCCAGCCTTACTGCTTTCTGAACAGGGTTTCTGTGAAAGAATTACTGTACCATTACTGTACAATCTTCAGAACCGCTGGCAATGACATGATCATTGTGTGGACACCAGTCGATGTCCAGCACGGGGCCTGTGTGACCGCAAACAGTGGGATAGGCCTTATCGATACGACCCGTCTGCGAACAGGAACCAGAGATAGACAGCATGTATTTATGTGGAATCTTGCATATCAAACCACATTATTCCATAATGAGTATTTAGATGTTTCCTATGACAACAAATTAGTTTCTCCAATAAAAGTATTGAAAAAGAACTTAATGATGAGATTCATGGAAATGATTTCATTATTATTTAAAGCATTTTTAAAAGCGTCAGCATGACCAGTTTATTTTACTAACATAAATATCAGGGAGAAAAATAAAGCAGCAAGAAAACTGCTACGCAATCTTTTTACTTAACCAGTCCTATTCTAACTTATACATGTTTTAAAAGCAAATATTATATTATGTTACTAATGTAAACTAATGTGTACTAATAATTGGCTGTGAGATTTAAAAGTTACTGCTTACCTTTTGCAAAGGGAGAACAAGAAAAGCTCCACCTCCACTAGCTTCCACAATAATAGCGACAAATTTGGGGTTTACTGCACAAAAGGCACTGTCCCACGTAACTCGTGAAACCCTAATATCATCATAACACTGATCATTCTTCACCGCCTGGCCAAACACATGACGGAATTTACTCTGTCGTACCACTCGTCTGATCATTTCTAGAATAGGAGAAGAAATACGGTAGGTTACTATACGTTAATATTTAGAAAAAACAAACTGGGTCAATTTTTTCTGTTTATTTCTATAGCTCTTTTCACAATTTGTATTAGCAAAGCAGCTTTACAGAAATAGAAATATTTTGATTACAAAAAATAGAATGATCATACCTTCTTTTTCAAAATATTGTCCACTAAGCTAACTGATGACTGCGACAAAAATGACCTACAGTCATTTTGACAAATTCATTTATGTCTAAACAACAGTAGCTATATTACTCCATACAAATAGCGGCACCCACAAAATGTGAAGAAATTCCAGACAATGTCAAATTTCCAGACATTGTCAACATTTCCAAAGTCCAGTGTCTATTGTAAATATATAGTGTTACTAATTGTAAATATATAGTGTTACTATTTCTTCATTTAATTTCAATAATAGTGATGGTTGATATTGAAAATATATATTATGAAGAGAGCTGACTTTATAGTAGGTCTATATTTTGTGGCATAGTTTAATAATACCAATAAATAGATTTTCAAAGGCTTTCTTTTGCTTTCAGACTTGATACTGACAGTGTATTATATTAGGGTAAGATGAGCTATAAACTGCAGACTACTGGGAAACAGTTTTCCATTTCAGTCTGTATGTTCTGCTGCATTAAGACGAGAAACATCAAATGCAGTTTTATGAGTAAGCCAACAAGGCAGCATTGCTTCAGCTACAAATACATATTTTTGTGTCATTGTGTATATTTAACCTGCAGAAATGTACCATGCTCTACTTTTCCTTTAAATATTACATCTATATAAAGCAGTTTCATGTTTTTTAAACATGCTATACCTGATTATTAAACCAATATTTATTATCAGTGTGAAAGTGGTGACTGCATTATAAATAGCCTATAAAAGTAAACGTTTTTCTGTTTTGAAAAGGTAAACATATAGGTGTTAAAGTCAGCAAAACATAAAATAGCAATTTTAGTGAACATGACTTCATCATTTCCTACAGTATTAAACTCTTACCCTAATGATCCCCATATGTACTACTTTGAGCGTTTTCGAGCATGCTATGATGCCCAAAAATGCTGCACACGCCTGATACCCAAAATGCTGCACGTGCCTTTGATGCACGAATATGCTGTGTATGCGGTAAAGAATGCTTACTTATAACCTATGTAATCAATAACGCAGTTGATATACTATTTGATATTCGTAATTATACCTTAATAATCATAGGTTATTTAAGATGCCTTTATTAGTACATTACTTGAATTATCTGAAAAACATATCATTGCTTAGATGGCACTGTTATTATTCGTTTTAAATAAAATAATAAAATTAGGACAGAAAACATGTTCGCGAGAATAAAATGTTTGTTTGGAAATAGGTCAGATGTATGGTTGTGTGTTTGCTTTCTAATGGCCGAGCTGCGTTACTGATGGTGAGCATCCCGTCCGGCAAAAACAAAAATCTACATTTAAACATCATCATTCGGCTAAACATCAATTAAGAGAAAGCGAGATAAAGATTACTCCACGCAACAAATAAGGGGAAAATCAAATATTCGCGTATAGTGCAAGAGATGAACATGACATAATCGATAGATGGGCAGGCTTTTGCTGGTGTGAGAAAATGAGCTAACCGCTAGCCGAACAAATGAATGAAAGAGAAAAAGGGAAAAACTCTTGCGTATAAATAATTTTAATATTGCAGCGTGTTTTGAGCTGAGCATGTTTTTGCATACACTGGCGAAACGCGATGTGCTGCTTTGATTTGGAGGCGAGCTATCTACCCGGTACAGGTCATGATGGTCAACTTCCAATGAATGCCTCACTTTCTCTGCTTATCTTGCACGTACGCATGCCGATTAACCACTACACATAGTTTAACGCGTTGGAAAATATTGCAGTATGTACGAAAACCACAAAAAATGCACATGCACCAGCGCAACTTTTGCGGTGGGTATCAGAGCTTGTTTTAAATCAGTGATGCTTGCTAAAATCGAGCTAGCATTCCTGTAGAGACTATTGCACCACTGACTTGCCATGCATTAATATGACAAAATGCGAAACGTTTACCTTTATCAGTACTACGTCTGCCAAAGCGTTGAATTCAAAGCATTAAATTATTTCCCCACCGATTCGGCTGTGCTGGTGACTCTCAGTCAATTGCGGCTAGCCACAATAGCTTTCCTCCTCTCCTTTATTCTGAATGAACGGGAGAAAACGCCCTTGTTCTCCCCTCCCCTCTTCCTAATGTCCTCCTACATGGACATCACTCTGTGTATGTGTGAATTAGTAGCACAAATTGTACCAAACTGACCGACAGGTCCCTGTATTTTAAACGTGTTAGGACATTTGAAATACATTACAAACACTACGTCATTAAATGATGCTCCATGCATTTTTCCGTGCTGTATATTTAAACCTTTGACAGCGCTGATACTGTTACAGTACTCTGGTGATTATGTTAAGAGTGAAAAGGATGAAGTCATGTTGAAGTCAATGTTGGATTATGTTACAATGTGGAGTGTGGCCTAAAATCTAATTTGAAGTATTATTTTCAGCTTCAGTTTTCTTATGGTGGACCCCGAGTGGTCATTTCACTTCACATTCGAGTGGCACTTCAGATAGTTTGAATAGAAAGGCAGATTATAAATATGATATAAAATATGGCTGTCATTTGTTGCCCTTACAAAACAGTACTGTGATGGTACCATGGTACACAGTAACAGTGCCAGCTAATGGTATCAGGTAAAACCATTATACTGACGGTTCTTTTTCTTGATTTATTTTCGAACTGACAAGACACTGGAAATGAATGAAACTTTATTTTGACCTAAAACTGAGAGCCATTTTAAACATGCTCAAGATTCTCCAAAACTTGTACTCACACAATGTCAGCTGTACATTGTACGAGTACTGGGAATGCAATTATTTTGAAAGTCTGTCTTACCTTTCTTTGGCGAGGATCTTTTTTCCATTTTATTGGGCAATGTTTGGACATCAAAAGCTCTCTTCTTCTGTGACACTTTCAGACTTTGGCTTCCCACTGTAACATCTGGCGTGGCTGCCATGTTTGTCCTGCTGTGACGTATCACTTTCTCCTGGATTTTGTTGGTGTCTCTGATAAGTTCAGTGACAGGCCTGAATCTGGACAGTTCGTTTTCCTCAGAACCTGAAGAATCGCTCCTTGGAATTCTACAGGCAACATGAGGATATCTGGTTGATGCTGTGAAGGATTTAGATGCTTCTTCATCCACAATGCCCAGCATGTAGTTTTCAGAGTCATGTTTACCATATTTTAAAGGACATTCTATGTTTGCCAAGTCAGAGTCCTTACTTGGAAGGACCTTTTCCATGTCAGTCTCAGCAAATGGATTACGAGGTTTTTTTGGCACAGGTGGTGGCGGGCCTTTTATTTTTGCCTTTTTTTCTAACAATGGTCTCAGCTGAGACATACTCAGTTCTTTCTGATGGGGCTCGTCAACAGCTCCTGTCGGGTTATCGCAATCAGTTGCTATCAATTCATCGTATAAGGCTAAACGATGTCTTGGCGTATCGGGCTCAAGTCCTATGGACATACAGTAAGGTAACATATCCAGACATGACAGATGCATATTAAAATCCTCAACGGATTCCAGTTCCGCCTGCCTTCTGCCCATTTTGATATTTTTGAGCAGTAGGTCCGAATATTGGCTTGGCTCATCTGTGGAATGAGAAGCCGGCTTCTTGCGGCCCTTTTTAAAGGGATTCTTTGGTTTTTTTGGAACAGGTGGTGGTGGTCCTTTGACTTTAGTCTTTTCTTCTGTCCGAGGGTCTGCAGCTAATATGTCGGGAATCATATTCTGTATCTCAGCGTGAGGAACATACAAATGGGAGACGTCAGATGATGTCTTTTCCTCCTGATCAGGAAATGTATAAATCTGAAGTGGGGGTGTGATCACAGCAGTGAAATAGAGAGGTTCTTCTTCCTGTTGCACAGAGGCTCTCGCAGTGTTGATATCACCACCATCCAAATCTGAGTGAGAACAAGAATGAAAACTCTTGACACTTGGATCTTAACAATTACCTTTAGAAAACTTTGATTACATTTTAATTTGAAAACAAAGACTTTTTCACTTGGCCTTTGTTTTAAATGAAACTATTTGAATTTGTGTCATCTTTGGATCACAGACTCTATTGATCAGATGCCCCTTTTGATCATAGCAGATGGCCTCAGTCTCAGTTATCTGTTCTCAACTCAAGTGAAGGTGAGATATTATTTCTTCCATTCAGATGACTATCACAAGCTTTTCTGATTTCTGTGGATGGTGACTGAACAGCTGACTGAAAAGCAGTCTCTTTTCACACACGGTGCCCTGAACACGCCCTTTGGCTCAGCGAAGTGCATTGCTAACTGGGACATTTTTAGCACTGGATTTAACTAAACTCTCGGATGACATGGCTGTTGAGTGCTTTTCCATTACAGTAAATGCTCCTTTGTCATTTACTTGTCTTGTCAAGTATTGCTTTGGTTCAAATCTGGATGAAATGTGCTTAATGTGCTCCACAATCTTCAATAAGACCAGAGCTGTGTCTGCATTTGTGGGTTCTGTAACATTTCAGTGTCAAATGAATAGAACTTCACTGGTGGTGCGCATCTAGATTTTAATAACCAGTTCTCCTGACCCAACTGCAGTTCATCACAAGGAATATTCAAGATTTTGTCCTTACCTTCACTTTGACTGCATTCAGGACTTATAGTTTCCTCTCCTCCCAGTGATGTGTGGAAAATCTGGTTTCTTTGGTCTTTATGAAAGCTTTCTTTGGGTGTCGTGGCAAAATCACTGTATGCCCGTGTGGCACCATTAGGTTCTCTTAAAACACATGTTGAAGTATCCGTCACGCTGGGAGAGACTGAACTGATATTTTTGTCCCCCTGGAAACCTAAACCCTGCTTACTGGAGCTCCAGTGCCCTCCCTGATGTGTCACACTGTGAGTGTTTGAGTGTGAGCGGAATGCAGTGATTGATGGACAATCTGTGGTCACAGTCTCCAGGCGCACAGAATTTACATTTTCCAAATTCTCAAGCTTGTCCGTAGCAGGACTTTCGTTGTGTTGAACAGTTTCAATACAAATTTCATTGCAGGCTTTGTCACAAATCAATCCTATTTTATCACTATGTAGGGCTTGATCAGCTTCATATGATGTTTGGGGATTCTTCAAATGCTCTTTTTTCCCCTCTAAACCTCTGGAACTTTCCTGGAATGACTGTCTTTCAAGTAATTCTGTGGTCTCCAAATCTCCCTGTTCTTTTGAGTGTTTCCTCAAAGATTTCCTCTTAATTTCCACATCATCGCTCATTTTTTCTTTTGCTCTTGCCTTGTGGTTTAAGTTCTCCTTGTGTCTGTCAGATATTGTCCACGTCTCATTTTTCTCAATGCACTTATCATCTGTTGAATCCCCTTGACAAGAACCTTCTAACATCTCTGGAGAATCTCTGGGATACGTTTTGTTAGTCATTCCTTTTGTCTTGTCAGCTTGTTGCTGGTCCACTGCACTAGATATGCTCAGCCTGTCTGTATCAGTTGTGTCATTTGTGAGTGTTTTGAATTCAGAGGCACATGGACCTCCTGCCGGGCTCAGCTGAGGATTTGGTGTCCCAGCATTCTGTGAAACATCTGTGTCATAACTCCAGCTGATCTTTTTCCTCCCTGGTTGAGCAAGGGCTTACTGTTGTCATTGGATTCTGTGGGTTCCTCAACAGGACACTTGTTCAATAGGGAGGGGTCTGAGTGACCAAAAATCAGATCTGTTCCTTTGCTGCGTCCAGATTCTGTGCTATAGGAATGTTCTTCCTCCTGGTCTAAGATCTCAAATTCATTAATGGCACTGGTCAGAACTTTCACTTTTCCTAGTACCTTGTCCTGTTTCTGTCCCATTACCTCTGTGAGGAACACATATTACTACCCATGAGTTTATGAACAGACTATGTATCTTTATCTGAAACAAGCCCCCTCCCATCTCAGTCTCCCTCTCTTGTTCCTATCTCATCTCTTCTTTTTATGGAATGTGGCAATGCCTAAAATTAAATGACTCTTGATGTGGCCACTGAGTCATGGAACCAAAATGGGAACTTGACAACTGGCAGAGCAGATCAGTTACCAGGTGCGAAGGTCACATTAGACACGAAAGGGGAAAACCCACTGACACCAATCATATTCTTTGACTCTAGACAAAAACACTTCAGACCTTCTGACCTCTGTGTCAGACTAGCAACATTGGATTATCTATGAAAAAGTAACCTAAACATTTTATGCCAGTACAGTTGGCAAAGCTTTTAGATCTGGTAAGTTGGTTATTTTGGCTTTATATTCATGCGTTTGACAGATGTTTTTATTAAAAGCAACTTATAATGCATTCAGAATATTATCTGCACGTTCCCTGGGGATCAAACCCATGACCGTATCATTTCTAACATTGGCCCTACCAGTAGAGCTAAAGGAACACTGACATACTAAATGTTTACATAAGACAGATTAATGCTGTAAAGTGGTCAGTTTTCATAAAATTAACATACCTACCAATCTGGTTCCACCACAGTTAAAACTTTTGATGTTCACTTGATTAATTGCTGATCATATTTGATTAAATCCAGTTTATTTACCAACAGCCACACTCTGGACTCTTTGACCCCTAAAAGACTCATGGGTTTATCAGTGACCTTTTGAAATTTCCATTGGCCAGTCTAAGTGCTTTAAGAGGCAACCCATAACACCCAGCTGACTGTATGTATCATTGTCAGTTTTATCTAAAATAAGCTTAACAGAGCTCAATATAAGGATAAGTTATAAGCAGGTCCTCTGCCCCATCCTGTTATCAAAAGTACATGACAATTGTTTTTGCACATTTGCAATTGCACATTGTTTATCTTAACCTTATTAAGCCCATGTGAACTACATAGAAGCTAAATGTGTATTTTAGGTATAGAAGCAATGTATTTTAAGTATATATAGTTAAGCTTATGTACATGAAGTATGCTATGCATTTGCATATTTTACATGGCAAATGAATGTGAATAAACATAACGTAAACATTAGTGAATATGACTATAGGTTATTAATAAATATCACCTTATTTAACTCAAAGTTAGGCCATTCAGCATGATAGGATATTTTAAGGGTGAGTGCTCAGTACTGATTAGTTGCTCTATTGAATCAGTAGTCTGAAAATGTCAGGCAAAAGCATAATCTACTGGATGCTAACTACTGGATGAATTGCAAGCTTATATTATGGTTGTCATTGCACAGGCACCATGTAGTAAATCTAACAGGTTATTTTGAGGTTGATGGCCTCAGCTTGCAATATTCCAAGCAGCTGGAAGGGCCAGCCATAACACCAGCCTCTCACTGTTTATCTTCACCATTGCCCTCTCTCAGCATTTTGTCTCAGTGTCCTAAAGTGGAACCTGTGACAACAACCTCAATATAGATTTAAATAGCTTCATAGTTAACTGACTGTTCTACCTGTCAGCGCTGCAGTAAATTAAATATTAATTTGTGTTTTTGCCCACTTTTCCAGTAAAATATCTAAACATTCTTTGTATATGTAAAATAATTGTAAAGATAAATTATACATTTATAAGAGAAATGAGAGAAAGGTAATGTTTATAGAGAAATGTAACATTTTATAAGCTTTTTTCTTGCAGGCAAACATCTTTAGAGTTCAATAAACATTGTGACTTGTGTTGTTATTTAAAAAAAAAACATCTAACAAAAAATATTTCCAGTAATCATTTTGTTAATCATTTGTTTGAAAAGGTTTAGGGAAAAATTACTCTCTAACAAATGATTCATAAATACATTTACTTTATATCTGTAGCAGATGCCTTTTTTAAAAAAAGATTCATAGTTCAATTACAAAATACATTACAAATAAATTACATTACTTGCAAATAGAAGGACATGTTACATGAACAATAGAGAATGTCTTATCGCATTGATATATTCCTAGAAAATTAGAAAAAAATGACCAAGTTACCAATATTGCAGGTAATTCCCTTGCTTTGAATACATCTCTGTTTATTTAACAGACTCCGCACTCTCTGGGCTTCACTGCTTTAATTCCTTCCTGGTCTTGTGATGTCACACTCACATTTATCTAATTCATTAAGACTGTGCTAGACTAGAGAAGTTTAGGCAAACAATTATTTCATTTACATATCGTTTAATTTCATTCTGTAAAATAGTTCCCATAATTCAAGTGCTTTAGTAAACATTCACATTTAGAACAATATACATAGTATTTACACGTTATTTTTTTATTTGAATAATTATAACACAGGTCTCTCTCTGCTTTATAAGGCCACTCAGCTCAGTGCTATAATTAACAGAATACTCATTCATTTCTGATGTGGACAATAAACAATTTATTTCTATAATTAACTGTACAGTACATTATTACAAAAACAAAATGCAGCATGACTTAGAATGGTCAAAATGAAATTTAAAATGAAGTTCCAGGTCACTTTTACAAGCTGTTTAGGTAGCTTAGTGCGTTCAAACATGCCAAAAAAATAAATTACTTTGGTCTCTATTAAAATACCAAATGTAGTATCAGAATGAAAAGACAAACATTCATTTGTTCAAAATAATCTTTGCTCTATAAGGACAATAAACAGGTGAAGAAAACTGAGAAACAATGAGCCGTTTTAGCAAAGATTCATTAAACAACTGATTGCAAATGGCAACAGTTAAGGCACTTGCATGTTTGAACAAACAAAATCTCTAATACTCAAATCAACAACAGCCGGAAGGAGATATGACGAGCCATGAGCAGGAAGCAGAACTACAATTCTTCTGAGAGGCCCCATCTTTTTGGCGATCATAATATTTTTGATAACATTTTTGTAAAATATGAAAGAAAAACATAAAACAGCAATTCATTAGCAAAAATAAATTAGCCAAATAAAACATTAGCGATTCTCAGTAGCAATTAGCAAAAGGTCTTACCGCTTTTAAACTAAAATTCTAAACTAAAATTACACAATAAAAAAAAAAACAATAGTTCGATAAAGTACCGATTAAACTCATGTATAAAAATTTCACTTCAGTTTTCGCTCAAGGTCATTCTTTGTCTAGTTTCCTTCTAAATAAAAATTAAAAGCTACCTTTCACATTATTCAGTAAAGAAAAACGATTCACCTCAAATTCTCACTTATTGCACAGGCCACTTTGCATATTGTAAAACACTCCAAAAACAAGTTTAATATTATATATATATATATATATATATATATAWATAATACATTATATAAGTAAATKTAAATCAATACTCTAGTTGCCTCAGATCATGGATCAAATCAAACTTGGGTGTTCCAGTACACAAATAATACACCTTATGGTAACTGACAGGCTCAAATTAGTCCCTATGGCCACAACATTGTAAGATAATTCACTGGTTGCCCTGTAAACACTGAATATGACTCATTATCAGATGCCATGATGTTATTTTTATAGCAACTTTGCAGACACTTTAAAGAAATGTTCAAAATGATTATAGTGTCATTTTATCATCCTCTGGTCAACTAGACAACTGTATTGTACTAATGCGTTGCTGCTAAACCCTTTTTGCACATCATAGTTTACAATTTGTACAATAAACAGCTTTAGTTAAATTAAATGACGTGCTATACTTCAATAGCACATTACAGATCAGATCTTGTAATAAAACACCAGATGAGAAGCAAAACAGAGGGTTCTACCACAAATAGCCAAACACGATCATGTTGCATTTTGTCTGGAAATACCTAATAATTGTGGCTTTATTAATGTTGTCATTTTTGCAAATGGCATAGGCTGATTTTAAAAAGACAACAATTCATGATTCAAGTAACTATTGGGGTGGGTAACCGGAGTGTCATCAACACGCATGAATTTTAGGCTTAAATTGCCCTTAATGGCATTGCAATTTGATGAAATGTAAGAAATTCTTCAAAAACTTGTGGAGTTATATTGCTGTTGAAAGCAAAATGTCAAGTTGCCATCAGATCATTTAGCAATATTTGATTTTAATAGCTGAATAGGTATGAATTTCTATTTCGTAAGTCTTAAGCTTAGGGTTTATGTTGTGTTGATCATCATGTTTTAATTAAATAACTTTAGCCAAGACGTATATTTCACATGCATCAATACCTACAGTACATTTAACCTGGTTCAGTTTTAGGAATCATTCTTCTCAATCACCCTATTTGGTCCAGCCAGACATTTCTGATCCAGAAGAAATAACTACCAAATTTATCATTATGATCATTATGAAATCACTGGACAGAGCATTTAGGAATATATTGTCAGATTGATTTATTATTCCTTAGTACTTTATTACTTAAATGTGCACTTTATGGTATGTAGCCTTTATCCGAATCAGCTACATTTGTCTCTTCAAAATTCTTTTTTGAAGAGATTTGTCTCATCAAATCTTCCCAATTGCCTAACTAATTCCGCCAGTACCAATAGCACATTGAAAATTAATTACTGGTGAACAAACCGGAGGGACTATTAATTGTTGGTAATAATACCAACAACAGTGACAAAAAAGGATCAAGTTGGACCAAACATGGGTTTGACAAATTATGGAGATATTAGGCCTACACAAACTTTATAGAAGTTTTAGGAAAATAATTGCCAATAGAGGCACTATAATAGAGGCCTATATACAGGTTTTGTTAGGTCTGGACTACACCAATAGATGTGTTACTTGTATATTAAAACCTTCCCTCACTTTAGCAAGACAAAGCAAAGCATTAACAAAGCCGTTAATGAAGGTCCAAGCCTGATCATGCTTCTTTAATATTCATCTTAGTCAAAGCACAGACAAACACATGAGAAATGCAGTGCAGTTATGTAAAGGGCTTCTGGAAGAAGGTCCAACCCTGGCCTGATTGTTCTCATGAGTTGTCTTGTAGCATCGGCCTCCATCATAGCTCCCAATAATTATTAGATTTTTCAGTGCCTCACCACTCACTGATAGGGCAGTTCTGACATCTTTAAGAAGTCAGCTTTTTGAGCTCTGCACAACAGGTGGCGTTAAGGAGCGCTTTGGAGAGCAAGAGGATTGCACGCAGAGAACAGGGTCTTGCTCATTGCAGTCAATGGAGACTGTGGCCGAAAGTGCGAGGTCCTCTGCGGAGATGGCCAAGTCATCTAGCTTAGCTAATGAATTAGACCTTTTGAGTTGGGAAGGCATGGTTAGTCCGGCAAGTCGCACACGGGTCTCAATCTCTTGGGCTCGCTGACGTACCAAGCCTGGCTGTCCTCCCTGCATGCTTTGCAGACTGTTGCTGCTGGAGCTGCGTGTCAGGGCTGAACTCTGCAGGGAGGAGTCTGGTGTGCAAGTTTGTTGTAGTTCACTGGATCCAGGGCATTTACCAGAGGCAGAGTTGGGGACAGTCCGCTCATCCACTTCCATTTCCTCTGTGGCAGGGTCCTCTACACTCATGTCCATCTGTTCTGACTGAGGACCAGGAAGTTGCTCCAGTCTATGGTGCACCATCGTGGATGTCAGCTGGGGGATCCGGGTCTCAAGGCAGTCCCCCTGGCTGAGCTCCCCCATAGACCTCTCATCACCCAGATTGAGCCTCAGAAGAGTAAGCTCTGTAGTAGCCTCCTCCCCCTCCATTTTGTGCCTTACATCCATGTCCTCAGTCTCCAGGGAATAATGCAAATCCTGAGGAAGGTCTTGGCTGCTCATAGGCAAAGGCAGTTGCTTATGGTAAGTTGTCAAGCTCACCATTGCAGGAGCACTGGACCGTCTGGAGCAACGAGTGCACTGGCAGTGCCTGCTGCACTTATGATGCCGAAGGGCAGAGGGAGGCACCTTTTTGATGAAGGTGGTATTGAATTGCTTTCCTCCAGGAGCCTGGATGGAGATACTGGGCAGGCCAGTGTGACGTGGCAGGTTAAGGCGATGGGTGCGACGATCACAGCGGCGGCCGCTGGGCAGGCGCAGGCAGTCTCGGCACGACTGATATGAGGGCTTCACTTTGTAGGGGTTTCCAATGCTAGCACTGTCCTAAACCGATGAATACACACAGGCAGGGAGAATGCATGGTTAGGTTCTTTGAAAGCTGCAAGAGTACGGGATGCTTTAGAGAAAGAAAAGCTTTTAGGATGGATTCACAGAAAAGCTTGCATACAAGCCAGGAGAGCTGCCACTACAGCTAAGACGTCATACTCACGTCAAAGCCTGAAGGGCAGCTGCGCTTCCCAGCCAGCCTGTTGCTGTTGTTGGCGTTCTCGTTGTTAAAGCGGTTCA
>JAZGTI010014753.1:0-13879 GCA_036877585.1 Botia kubotai
AACACACTGTTTTGTCCAACTGGAACAACAAAGGGAAGGCTGAGTGTCTTTGAGTTGTGTTTAGGGAGATTGCCACAGTGCCATGTCGGGTACAAGGGAAGATTCCTTTGCAATCGAACCTTTTATTTCTTAGATGAATGATGCCCTCCTTCAGGGATGAGCGGTTAGTGCCATACCATCCTGTTTTTCATTTGCTTTAGTAGAGAAATGTTTTAAGTGCTGTAGCAGTTGTGTTTCTTTTTGCATATGTTTCAGGGCTTGTAAATTACCCCCAACATCTTTCAGGGTGGTCCTAAAAACACTGAACATTTCATCTCCCCCTGAGATTTGTTGCGGTTTTGCTGCTGATTGACAATCCTTCTGTCATGTTAGGTGCAAGATCATTTCAAGTAATATTCATTTTTAGTTTTGATAATTTACACTGCACAAATCTTTCTACAATGCTTTTGTAAAGATTTTTAGTGTTGTTTTCAAAAAATAAAAGAAATGTTGAAGTTCAAATCGTGTGTGTGGTCTTTCAGTCGTCTGCCTTTTTCCTTTGTGTGTCGCTGTGCGTCTTTGTCAGATATTGTCAGGCAATATTGATTTAGAATAAACTGCATTTGTTTCCCCTAATTTTTGCTTTCCATTAATTAAAAAAATCCGTAACACTTTTCAGTAAGGTTCCATTTGTTAATTAACTACAGTAGGTAACAAACTAACGATGAACAATACTTTCACATAATTTATTAATCTTAGCTTGTGTTAATTTAAAATGTAGGAATACATTTTTTAAATCAAAAGATCTCTGTTAACATTATAATACAGTGAACATAAACAAACTGCATATGAACAACTGCATATGTATTAACTTTAAATAACAAAGACATGAATGTCGTAAACTAATTGTTAGTTCATGTTAGCCAATGCATTAACTAATGTTACTGAATAAAAATAAAAAGTGACTCACTGATACATTTTTCACTTTTGTAGTCATTGTTTTACTGTAACAGTTACTGTACTGTATAACAGTAATACTGTAACAGTTGAGACAATGTACTTAAACCCCCAGTTAAATAACAATTGGTTTGTGGGCATTGTGCCACTCGTAATCCCTGCTGCTCTGTTAGGGTTGAAGCACATGAAGCGACGCTAAACGGTTCAACAGTAACTGCACATTCGGGCAGAACTTCAGGAAGGTGCGGAGAGATGTTTTCTCATGGGGTGTGACGATTCAGAAGACATGTGGAGACTAGCGGCTTTTGATGAAGCTCTAAACATGTTCAGGCTTCTTCTCACCCACACAGACACAACGAACCGGACTGAACTGACAGATCGTGAACAACATCTGCGCTCATCTCAGACCGAATGAAACGCGTATCAGAAACGACAGTCGTTGCGTTTTGATAATGCAGCGGCGCCTCCTGGTGGTGAGTCTCAGTCATTACTCACTTCTGCAGTTGGGAGTGACACTGTTATAATACGGTTCCGTTTGTTAACATTAAAGAGATCCGTGTCGTTCTCATCGCTTCTGGTTGACCCGGGCGATGGCACGAGGATGAGACTAAACGAGCACTTATATTCCAGAAAACACGGTTTACTTGCCGTCACATAAACCCGCGGTAAAATCGACTCCCTGTGAGATTACGACCCCCCTGTTCTGATTGGTTCATACACTGGGGATGGTGCTACCTGATTGGTCTTAATATGTAAAGCCCGCCCCATACAACTTGTTCTAACCATAATAAATTATAACCATGTTTGATGCACCAGAAAAATTTGACAATCCAATGACAATAACCTGCTTAACCAGTCAGCGCTAGCAAGTAGAACAAATGACTAACAGGACAAATGGCTAATCTCCAGAAGTACATACGTGGAGTGGAGTCCCTGTTTCCTGGGTCTATGAGTCGTCTGCCAGCAACTGACCAGCTTGTTCTGTTGACTGTGAGTAACAACAGGTTTGGGTTTGATATTATTGATCCAATAATTATTTCACACATATATGTCTATCAGACATGACTGTATCCTCTCATTTAAACACAAGGTTGAGAGCGTTAGTGTAGTGACATGGCATCTCCTGTAGTTTCACTGTATCTTTCCCTCTGTGAATTTATCTGCGCTGCCGTGTGTCCTGAATCATCCCCCCAGATTTATGGAAAGCACATGCGCGTGGATTGTTCATCATGTATCACCGGTAGAGGGAGATGTGTGTATTTGGTCTGGGTCTGGTGTGTTGAGATGGTAATCTGGAACCTAAATATGGCATAGAATTAATATTCTTCTTCATTTGTGTTCAGCAATTTAATGAAAAACATCAATTGTATCACTGAAAAAACTTATTGAACTGCTTATTGAATTGTTTCAGTGTTTGTATCTGTTGAGTTTAGTTTTTGGTCCTGGCTTGGAAAAAGTAAAGACTTTCTGATCCTGGAGAAACATCCATCATCTCATGACACTCAGCAGGTTTAATGAAGGTTCCACTCATTTCATGAAGAGTCACGAGAACTTACAAACATCCAGAAGACAAAGTTTGGCTGACACGGCTCTTATTTTTTTCTTGCTCCTGTTTTAAGGTCAACAGCAGTTGTTGCCTGATAAATTAAGATCTTAATACCTTATGAACTCAGTTAGAAACATTTTGTTAGTAAGATTAGTGTTTCATTTGGGATCTGGCATCTGAACACAGCAGTACTGAATCATCTTAATAAAATGAACTTTGTCTGGAAAGATTTGCCGTTATCTTCTAATAGATTTTACTGTGTTGGATAATCTCCTGCGGGAGTTCATTTGATGCAGACCCAGTTGTGTAATCTAATTTCAGAGAGTGGATGCATGTGTGTTAGATTATTTCCCCCCAATATTTGTACTGATAGTAGCACGCGAGTGTTACATTCGTATTGATAGTAGCACGCGAGTGTTACATTCATACTGATAGTAGCACGCGAGTGTTACATTCGTATTGATAGTAGCACGCGAGTGTTACATTCGTACTGATAGTAGCACGCGAGTGTTACATTCGTATTGATAGTAGCACGCAAGTGTTACATTCGTACTGATAGTAGCACGCGAGTGTTACATTCGTACTGCTAGTAGCACGCGAGTGTTACATTCGTACTGATAGTAGCACGCGAGTGTTACATTCGTACTGATAGTAGCACGCGAGTGTTACATTCGTACTGATAGTAGCACGCGAGTGTTACATTCATACTGATAGTAGCACGCGAGTGTTACATTCATACTGATAGTAGCACGCGAGACGGAAAATTTCACTCATCACAGAAGCACAAATGTTAAAATCTTTTATTGCCTTTATTAATCCCTGGGTTACTTTTCTCATTCCTCACAAACAACACCTTATGTGTAACGTGCTCTTTCATTCCCTCAGCAGGACAGTCACCTTGATGACCTGAGGGGACAGTACATGTCTCAACAGTTCCTCTCAGAGCTTCTCATTTCGAGCAGGAAGCTGAGATTTGGAGAACTGGACAGGGAATTTCCTGTGTCCATTTGTAGGCTATTCACAGAAACACTGTGCTGTCAGTGTCGTGTGTTGAACTAACATACATGGTTTTAGTGAATGAAACTGATTTTGTAAGGCAACACAGCTAGCGGTCTCACAGGTTATTAGTGAGGGGCAGAAACATGCAGCTAAATGTGAACTGGAGAATTGGGGGCCACTGAAGTTCAGTACTGACCTATAAACCTCTTTCCACAAGACATAATTTCCTCTTTCAGGTTACATAACATTTTAAGAGTTTGACTGAAAGTGTCTCCTGCTCTGGTGCCAGACAAATGCAAGACATTTCCTGTGGCTTTGGATTCTTTTTCTGTACAGACCTTGTGTTGCTATGGCTGATTTGTTGTGCCGTAACTCATTGGGTGCCATGACATCATTTTCCAAAGCTTTTCATTGGTGTGTCTTTTTTAAGAGAGAGACACAATATTCCAGTGGAGACAACCGCTGGATCTTGACTGCGTCTGAGTGACCCACTTAAGGCAAGTGTGTCTGCCATTTTGGATCATCAAGTGCTATAACTGTTTCAAGCTGCATGAAGTAAACAGGCTTTCTGTATTAATCAACGTCTGTGTAGTGTAAGTTATATAACATTCTTTAACCTAACCCTGACCTGAAGGGTGACCTGTCTAAACAAGCTCTAAACCATAGCACAGACAGTCATCGGTCTTATGATGGCAGTTTCCTGAAGAAAATACTGCAGTTCTGTACATGATTCAGTGAAGTTTTGTTAATATAAAGATAAATGCTGAAAATGATGTACACATTGAAACATAAAAGAAAAGTCTAGCCGTCTGTGTTTTGATCATTCACCTTTAACAGTATCAGTCGAAGCATTTTTAATGGGATCATTTAATAAGTTATTAATTGAGTTATTTATGATGATCTAAATGTACTGACACTAGATTGTGACCAGAAAGTTTCAAAAGAAACAAATCTTAAATTCAGAGACAGACAATGAAGTTCACCAGTGATGTGTGAACAGAAGAGTTTTACTGTGTATCTCACATAGTTTTCTTGCTGTGAATACATGAATCATGCCAGACCGTCCTGCACACCCATCATTCTGTGGTCTTCCACAGCGGAATGAATCACTCATAACTGAAGCTTCTGACTCGCTGCAGAGGTCACTTCTGTTCATCACTTATGGAGTGTGTAAAGTTTACACTGTCACCTGTAACCTGCATTCATGCGTATCTGTTCTCAGACTGACTATACATGAGTCACAACTGTACATACAGTTCAAACTCTTTCTAAACTCTTTATGACAGTGTAGTCTGGAATACATGAATGCTGAAATGTTGATCACTGCAAAGCAGATATTGTGTTAATGGTGCATGTTTATTTATGTCAAATAAATCGTAAACACTTAATTAGATATTGGTTAGACATGCAGATATTGGTTTTAGGCAAGACACATGCAAGAGTTAATCATATTTGTGTGTCAACATCTGACACCTCTTTATAGTTGTTAAACAGCACTGGAAGAATGTGTGTGTGTTTGTGTGTGTGTGTAATGATGTCATGGTGGTTTTGGAAATGAAATCCGCATCAGATATACTCCGTAATCTCTATTTACACTTTAGCAACAAGATGTGACTGGACATCAATCTACTGTGACCGTCTCACAGCTACTAACCGCTCTTGAGTGAGAAGCTTCTCCACACTGAATAAACAAACAGGAAACCACAGGGTGACCGTCACAGGCTCATAATTATGTGTTTGCGTAAGGCATGATGTGTGCTTGATGGTTTTGTTTACTGTTTTGTCCAACATGAGGTCCATCTGCAAAATTCAAGCAGATATCCTGAGCTATCTCTAAAATAAACTCACTGTTAAATGTTTCGTATGCCTTTATGTCTATCAGTTGTAAACAGATGATGAACAACTGTGAAAATATAAAAAGTAGATAAACAAGTCAACAGAACATTGTCAAAACTGGACAGAACATGCTAACCACACGCCTCAGAACTTATGTGAAGATCTGCTAGTAAAAAAATCACGATAATTATGAAGGCATACATCTGTTTAAAAATCATTTACTAATATATGATGCTGCATTGTTACACAGAATCATATCTATTAATAGAATAATTGTGATGAATTACGTGTGAGGACTTTAATACATCTGAAGCAAATCTGTGAACTGAACGATGCTATTCTGTTCAAATATTTTCAAACAACCTTATATTTTCGGAAGATAGATTTTTCATATCCTGTTTAGTGTTGTTTGTGAATGCAGGCGCTGCAGGTTTTCACGGCTGATGCAGAATTCCTCCTCCAATCCCATCATTCCTGTTTCTGCGGCTGTGTGTGGAAAAGTGCAGCTCTCCAAGCTAAACACATGGTTAGTGAAAACCCAGGATCTGCACACAGAACTGCCTGAGAGAGAGAGAGAGAGAGAGAGAGAGAGGTTTCCTGAATGAGGGGAAATTTACAGAACACTGTCCAAACTCACTCTCTGCTTGGCAAGGATCAAGCAGAGAGAGAAATAACACTTTCTCCATAATCTGACTGCAGTTTGTCAGTTTTTCCTGTCATGTCTCGTGTTTGTGTACTCTGTGCACAGTAATTCACAGCAATATATTCTGTGTCTGTGTTTTCATGCAGGTGCACAAAATCTTCCATTATAGTGGATAAACAACAATCAAATGATCTAAATGTGTCATTTATATCTGTAATCACATCCTCCAAACACTATGTGAGTGTTTGTAAAACACAGGCTCATATTCATGCACTTGAAAACACAAAAGTTTACACAAAAGTCTTGTGTTTGTTAAGACCATCAGCAGCCATTGTGATCTTGACTCATATTTACACTAACACACTAAACACAAACAATTCAGCTTGTGTCGATATCTACAGAAGATTCACAGCTCATGAGTTTTAGAGCAGGTCCAGATTGTTTACCATAAAAACCTTTTTAAGTTTCACTTCTGCTGGTTTTGATGAATGTTTTGACAAGTTCTTAAATTACACATTTCTATAATACTGTTGCATAACAAGACACAGAAAGCACTTGTTTATATGTGGAGACAAAATGTTTTATTAAGCAGATACTAGAATTAATTTATCTTGGGATGTAGCTGCACAGTTTCAGTCATGCCAAATAACACAAAGTTGCATCACCATCAATACACAAACATTATCTCTCTCGCTCTCTCTTGCTCTCTCTCCAGAGCATGTTTTTAAAATGGCATGTTATTAGAGCACAAAACCTCTATATCAATGATATAGCTTCAACACTAGGTGGGAGTGAAGCTCATTAAAATGACCACAATCTTTGGGTATATACAGTGAACTTGCTGCTCTGTGGATCTAGTTGGACCTGCAAAGATAATAAAGCAACAGCCTGCGGAACAACAGCACTGTTTAAAACTAGCTTTTTTATCCATTTTACTTTCATTAGACAGATTTCAGAGAAGAGAGAGAAGAGTTTCTATCAGTGTCTGGTGTACGTTTCTAAACACAATGACATTTTGTTGCTTTTTACTTCCACCAGAACTCTTCATGAAAGCTTGTACAGTTCATGTCTCCTGTGCTGGTACACCCCGACCTGCTTGTGGTTCAGACTGGTTTGATTTTGTTTAGTTTACATCTATAAAATCTTGAAGTCTCCTAATTGTTAACTGTGGGAGCATGAGCAGGGTGACAGCCTGGACAAAACTCTGTAGTTCAACTACAAACTGCACATTTTCAAACTACAGCAGCTGGTAGAAAGCAAGCTGGTGCAGCATTTCTGGTAGAAACGGCGAGCTGTTCACTACACTCCCATTGCTAAAAGTTAATTTGTGTAACTTGTCTCAACTTCGTTGTGTAGCTGAAGCTCACTGTAGTTTTAAGGGGCTTATCAAGGGATCCATCTGTGCCTCTAGAGTCAGCCTTAGATACTTCTCTGACTCTCAAGGTGGCACTATTGACATCACTCCAGAGTTTAGGAGCCTGCCTGTTTGCCCCGGCTTTAAAGCCCTTTTGCACCCTAGACCAGACTATATCTCCAAGGTGCCCGCTACTGCCAGTTGCAAAGTTCCCTCAAAAGGGAACGTCTCAGTTTACGTATGTAAACTGGTTCCCTGAAACAGGGAACAAGATGCTGTGTTGCATTTCCTTTTAAAGGCTATGTGGCACGCAACACTATGTCACATGACCTTGACCCGCCCATAAATAGATGTGATTTTACATGTGTTCGAACCCGGGCATGCCTAAAGCATGTTCCCAACAGCATCAAGCCATGACGCAGCATCTTGTTCCCTGTCTCTACTGTAGATTAAGTATACAGTATACAACGCAGCTGCCGTGTCCTAAAGTCCCAACATGCATTGCATTGCTGGCCTTACGTTCCCTTTCTGTACTGCATGTTGCTCTAAACCCTTTCTTACTTAATATCTCTATTGTTATATACGACATGATAAAAATTAAATACTCTAGCCAACAGATATTTTTACTCAAAGCATTATCTACTGTATTCATTATTATATTAAATAATAACTTATTTTTTTGCAACAAGCAAAAAACGTTATTTTGTATGTTTTCATAACAGCAAACAAACTCCTTATCTAAGAAGCTTCATCACCAGCTGCTCTGAAAGAGAAATCTCAACAACCAGTCCCTCCTCCTACAGTCTGCTCACCGCTGCCCGAGTCAAAGCAGCGTGGAGGGGAAGAGCAGTACCGGCGCTGTCGTACGCAATCTGCGTTAGTGAACCTCCACTCTTCCATTCAACATCCCTCCACAACTTCTGCCATGAGTTTGCTTCACCTCTCAACTCTCCTGGGTAAGCAGTCACGTTTTCCCAAAGGTCTTTATCATAACCGATGGCTTGATGGAAAGCATGCGTTTAAAGTTGCATTCATTGACTGTTTATCAACGTGGAATATTTCACGTTTTGCATGTTTGTGTTTGCGCACAGACTTCTTTAAAGGAGCGTTATTGAGGATTCTCGTATATTTTTGTTTGTAATGCTCTGTGTTATGTCTCCGTCAGCAGCCGCACTGGCAGTGAGCGCCGAGCAGCAGCTTCTGCGCGGCTCCTGCGACTTTGATGCGGACAGCTGCGGCTACAGGTCCGACCCCACTTATGCTGCCTGGACCATAAACGAGGAAGGTATGAGAAGCCTGTAGTCTTTAAGAGTTTCCTGTGTGGTCTGTGGCGAATGCAGTGCGTCCTTACCTGAAGTTTTATTGCAACACGTGCATGAATTTCAGGCAACTCAACTGTGGAAGCTTTCCAGTTTTATTTTAATAGGAAAACGATTAGTTTTGAAAATGTTGCATAATACTTTCAATAAAGTCTATGTTATGCATTATGAAAATATCCCTGTTGCATTATAGCTAAAAGAACAACCATTTATAACAACCTCTGAATGTGTTGTAGTGTATTCATATACTATATTTGTTTTTTAATACTGTTTTTTTCCTGTGTTTATACTGATGCATCAGCATGTTGTTGAGCACCTAACATGACAGAACGATCTGATCTCTGTTGCTCTCTGCTTCTGACACAAAACAGCTGCTGAGGGTTGTTTTATTGGTTTGGAGGATGCACATGGCCTTGCTGTGCTCTCCATTTAATATTGAATTCAAATGTCATTGTGCAATGATCTAAAAGTGTTGTTATCATTGCTTTACTTGACTGCCAAACAGCATGTGCATGGTAGCTGGTGAACTGTGAGTGCTTGTGTGAGCTGTTGTGTGTGGAGGAGAGGAGATGCTTTAGGCTGAGTGTGAACTGAAGTAAGATCAGTGATCACACGCTGGGCATTTGTCTGGTGAGTGACTGGTAGGATGTCTGTGGATCGTGTGTGCTGAGGTTTTCCCCACAGGTCAAGAAATAGATCTATCAAACTCGACTGAGCTACAGATGTGCCTCTGTTTGGTTTCCAGGACAACACTGGCTTTGTAGTGAGAACACAACATTTTAGAAAATAAAAATGCTTTTGCTAATTTTGCTAATGTATTATTTGTGCTATTGCTTATTAAATAAAAATAAAATTATTTAAAAGTATTGCTTACCCAATCAAAAATGGAAATGTGGCCAAACATTCCCAGAGAGAGAGAGAGAGAGATATATATATATATATATATATATATATATATATATATATTAATATATTTTATATGGAAATGATTTCAGAGTTCAGTCTATTAAGACGGTGTACAGAAGTAACTGTACTGTACTGTACAGTTATAAATCAGTGATGAACTCCTGCAGTGTGCTGGACAGATGCTGACGAGAGAATGACATTTTATTTATATATCTCTTCACTATAAAGGCTAAACATGCATCATAGCCTTTGAGATTTATTTACCTCATATACATGCATCAAACTTATTTACCTCATATACATGCATCATACTTCTTTACCTCATATACATGCATCATACTTCTTTACGTCATATACATGCATCATACTTCTTTACGTCATATACATGCATCATACTTCTTTACCTCATATACATGCATCATACTTCTTTACCTCATATACATGCATCATACTTCTTTACCTCATATACATGCATCATACTTATTTACCTCATATACATGCATCATACTTATTTACCTCATATACATGCATCTGCATCACTGTGCGGCTTTTAAATACTGCAATGCTAAATAAAAACTGTATTGCTTAATATGACGACTATAATGGAAGTCTTTCAGTTATCAAAGCCTAATGTCCATTTGCTAGAGTTTGTTAGAGTCATCCAAAGCCAGGGTTACATACACTAAACCAGATGAGCAAATATGTGTCTGTGGCTGCTGTATGTGAATGACTTTAGCTTTTTCACTTTCACAATTCACATTTTTCACATTTAATCTCATTTCTGTCTGAGAGAAACAATTGAGATATTAACGAGATCTCATCTGTGATTTTTCCTTATGGGGCATGTTATTCCAAAGCAGTTTTACAAAGTTTAAGTTATACTGAGGTAAAGTTCTGTGTCATGTATCATTTACAATTACGTTTTCCATACATTTCCAAAATGTTTTTGGATGCTGTTTGTTTTTACTATGTTGCCTGAACGATCAACACCAGTGTACACATACAGTTCATTGATCCCCTCACAGCCTCATATTTAACAAATGAGGACTAGTGTCAGTGGACCTTACAACAGACATGACATCACTACTGTAAACACATACTGTAACTCAGAGGGTATTATGAGTCTTGGACTGAGAAGTGAGCTTTTAAAAGCTGGTTTTTGCTCATGGACTAAATAAATGAGAAAGATCACAAAATGAAGGCCAAACCAGAGAGTGGGAAACTAGGAGGGCGTTTTGTAGGAGGGCATGGAAAGAGAATGCAGAACGCAGATGTGGTCTTCATCTCACACCTGTAGTGAATCACTTTCACCAGGAGAACATCTGGAGCTTTAGAGAAGATCACTGAAGCCAGAAGAGGCCAGAACACTCTTACATCATGCAGACGTTTGATGCACACAGCATTAAACAAAGTGGATGAATTCTCAACATCTCTGATTGCTTTGCTCCTGGCAACTGATTTTTCTTCTCAAACTTTTCATTGAATGGTGGGCATTGCCAGTTTTCTTTGCGGTAAACAGTGGCTGTTTAACTGAAGATTCAGCAGGCCAGAGTCTGTTCCAGCAGTGGATGTGGACTTCACACTGTTTTAAGAGTTACCTTCTTGCAAATTTCAGGAATATTTGCTGAAAAAACAAATGCTGATGGAACTGGATTTGTGTTCTGCTATGCTGCACTAACGACGAGCTCTTAAAGGGGCAGTTACATGAACACTTGAGTCTCTCATGAGTCTTTGTTTCCTGTGATTGTGTGCATTACATTCAATGAGATGAATCCCACCCTCACCTGTCACCAGCAGAGACCACCCGTTCATCTCATGTACTTCTCATTGATTTTATCTGTTTCTGCTCATTACTGCTGACCCTGATCTCTGTGTTTATATGGATTATTTGATGGATTTGTCTGTAGAAATCTGACTTCATTGTTACAGATGTCAGGTGTCCAATGTAAATAACAGCAGTGAGTGTTTAAACAAACATTAATCTAACTATAAAAACAGTTTTTTAAAAATCTGTTCCTAAACTAATGACATAATGTCTCACTACATCTACACTAAAGTTTCATTTGAGACCATCAGCTTCTGAAACACACAGAATGGAAAGATAAAAAACAATGATTGGTCTTTCAGGGCGCTTCATTACGGCAGATTCGCTCTCTTCTGGTGAGAAAGAAAAGTATGTGTTGATCAGCCCGGAACTGGAGCTTCAGGACTGGAGCTGTGTGCGTCTGGTCTATCAGATCACCGGTTTGGGTTCTCTTCAGCTCCACCTGCGACCTGAGGGCGAGAACTTCGACTACATGCTGTGGACAGCACAGAACCCCTCAGACAGCTGGCTCATTGCCAGTGTGGACCTCCGCAATATGTCTGGGGTTTACCAGGTATCGTCCTGACCACAGCACAGTTACTTCAGTGTGTTTGAAACAGAGGGAAACAGAGGGGTTGAGTTTCCAGAGTACTATGAGCATAACAGAGGGTTCGAGTGGGGGGAAGAAAAGAACTCTGTGTAAATGTACATTAACACTAATTATTATTTAGTTACATTTGAGAAGACAGAGTGAGTGTAAAACTTGTCCAGTGTAAAGAAAGGAATCAATTACCTTTGTTTGATAAACAAAATTTGTGATAACAGGAAAGAAAATGAATTGCTTATGCTGGATTTATCTTTGTGTATAATATAAATGTTCTGTTACTGTATTTACTGTCAAATTAGAATACATGTCAAACTGGAAGATCATCATAAAACTACATCCTGTCATGACGGCTTCATATACAGATTGAGGCTTAAAGATTTAAATATTAAATATTTTAAATATTTATTTAAATATTAAATACGAATTTATTAAATAAAATATTTAATATTAAAATATTTTAAATATTTAATTTGTCTTGTCAGTTAAATCGATTCTCTTCTTTTATGCACTCAAATGTTTATTTCTTTGTTTATTCTTTTTATTTTTGATGTTCAGCTAATATTTGAGGGCAAACCCATCAGAGGAACAGGAAACAGTGTTGCTATTTTTGAAATCCACATCGTCCCTGGATACTGTGTAGGTGGGTCCACTGGTGTCATACACACTCCTGTAGTAGCACACAGTCTACATACTGTATGTTTTATGGATACTGTATGGAGCATTACAAATGCTACAATGCCATAATGCTGTCCTTGTAAAAACAATATTATTACACCATACAAAGTTTTTTAAGGGTAATTCATAAGAACAGTTGGTGTGACATATGCTCTGTTAGGCTCCAGAGCTCTCTGTGACCCTGCATACAGTGAGCTGTGTAGAAAATGGATGGATGGACAATACAACGTGTAATGTTGTGTGTATTTCAGAGTGTAACTTTGAGGAACATCACTTGTGTGGCTACAACAATCAGTGGAATCCCAATGTGAACTGGTATGTGGGGGGGAGTTTAGCCCGGGACCCTCAGTCAAACCTTCCTGATGACCACACCATGAACAACGAGAGAGGTAATGATACAGCAGAGCATCTTCATACCATACACTTACAGCTGGAGTCAGTGATTGTGAGCCAGGCTTTCCAAACAAACCAAGGAGTTTCTCCTCGTTTGGAACGTGCGTGCTCTCCTGCCCTGAGGAATAAGCTGCTTGAATCGATTCTTTGTTTCATTTTTCCACCCTCGTCTAGGTCATTACATGTACGTGGATTCTGTTTATGCTAAAAGCTTCCAGGAGGTCGCCAAGTTGGTGTCGCCAATGACTACCACCCCAATGGCGGGATGCGTGTCATTTTACTATCAGAGGGACCAAGCCATAGGGAATTTCTTCTCAGTCTTCACTAAAGACCAGCTGGGCCACTATGAGGAGATCTGGAGACCTGATTTGTACGCAACGTCGAGGTGGAAGTTAGTGCAAGTGGATATTAAGGCACCACATCCTCTAGAGGTCAGTGAAGTTACCCAGAATCCACTGAAATATATATTCCTCAGATAATGAGCATTGGTAAAGCAGATGGGTTGTTCTACTGAGGTTCACTTCATTAATAATAACAATTATGGCAGGTTATATAACTGGATTCATGGTTTGTGATTTTAGAAGATGGGACAAGATTAGTGGAGTGTTTCCATTGGACCTTTTATTTAAAATAAAAAAATGTCTAAATAAATGAGTAAATCTTGCCCTACTAGATTCTGGAATGGCTTGTAAATAAGCCTTCAACACAAAAGCTCATGGAAACACACTCGCAGTGAGAGAAAACAGACTCTATCCCTCACAGCCTATGCTGTTTCATAATAACTGCTGTGTTATATATCTAGCCTGTGCTGTTTCATAATAACTGCTGTGTTATATATCTAGCCTGTGCTGTTTCATAATA
>JAZGTI010014754.1:0-13878 GCA_036877585.1 Botia kubotai
CAGCCTTTAACAGGTTTCAGTGTTTTCATACATAGCAGGTGTCCATTGGGTCCCATTGAAAACTTACATCATTGCTGAAGGTGTCATGTAGCAGATCGGTTTGCTGGCCTAAATCTGCATGTTAGGACACACTGTAGAACAGAAGCTTTGAATTGATATAGCTGGATATCTTCTGGATAAACGAAACTTATTTTGCTAGTTATTGACCTAAAGCAGATGTTATGATCCTGATGGCACAGATGGCTCGTCTTGGTTGTATAATTAAGTATGCAGGACTGCCTCGTGGTTCTGCAGTCCAGCTGCTTTGGCCCATTGTATTCATAGACATTGGTGTGTATGTATGTGTGTGTGTGTGTGTTTGAGGGATATATGCGCGCGCTGGCGGGAGACCAAAGCTTTCCCTTCCTCGTCCAGACTTCTTGAAGGCAGATCGAGGCCCGCCAACAATTAACTGAAGAAACGAATTCATCCTCCTGTTGATAGCAGCTCCTGTCATGTGGGGGGAGGGATAAAGGGGCGTGAACGGGCCTCTGTGTGACAGCCGCCGGTTGACCGGCATGCATGGAAGGGCTATTGTTAACACACACTACGGTTCAGCCCTTTGTCGTTGTAGATGTAAAATAGGTATAGAGGCTAAACTAAAGGACGACCCCAGGACTTAACACACTGGATGTCAAACCCAGAATTGATTCCTCAGCTGACACAACTGACAGTTAAATGTTTAAGGCTGATCTGTGGCTTATTTCAGTCATATGTGGTCCATTTGTATTACACAAAAAGTTTGCTTCACAGGTCACGTGCGTTTGTGTCGACTGACACAGACTTTAACCTCCTGTTTACTCCATGTTAACACCTGTTTACTCCATAACTGTTTGTAATATGCTTTATAATAAGCAAAATTGTATTTAAGCAATACAGTACAAGTTGTGCCTAACAACCCCTATCCATTTGATAAATATCTGTATAGATATCTAATATCTGATGTCGCATCATTTCCTGTGTCAGTCTGTGAATGGATGTCGCATCATTTCCTGTGTCAGTCTCTGTCACCCTCCAAAATGATAGAAGTAAAACATTTATTTGATCCTTTTTTACCTTTATATGGTATTTGCGCATCTTTTCAGTAACCCTTCAGAGAAACCGTTTAAACCGCCTAGAACACTCTGATCCAAACACTCTGACATTTAACGGTTCTAATAACGCTGCTGTTCTCTGCCTTCATTGAATTACAGATTCTGTCTGTGTTCCTGCTCGAGATAAACTCATGCCAGCGGCTTATTGGGGAAAATCACCCAGCCAGGTGCCCTGCTGTTGGAGTTATTGTATCTGTGTGCGAGGCTGTGGCCTACCTGACATCTGTTCTGTGGTTGGACTGAGGACTGAGCCTAACCTTTGACCCCTCCGCTATTTAATGGTTTACATAAGCGATGATGTCATGACCCTGTTCTTGAAATACTGTCTATTCATGGAGCCTCAGAATTGAATTTTTAAGCTGCGTTTACTATGTACAGTAAATGCTAAACTTTACAGTATTGTGCTGAAGATACACAGCTCCTTGGGTTAAAGCGAGGCATGGTGTTTCTGCGCACAGCAAAACCAAAGAAAGGAGTTTTCATTTTAAACTGATCCTCTGCCCCGAGGAGATTCAGGTTGTCAGGAGGCAAGTCAATATAATTGATCCGGAAAAAATTTATGGTGTTTCGGGTCATAGAAATTCTCTTTTTTCTTGCTTTGATTTGCCCACTTTATGTGGCTGTTAAATAAGAGAGTGAATTGAGTCGGGGAAGAAAGAAAGGCTTGTCTCCAGAGTGGTAAGACAAATGTGGATGTATCTGCTTTGCCTTTGGCAGCAGCTGTTCTCGAGGACCTCCATTAATCTGACCCTCTGACCAGCTCTGTACACAGCAGGATAAGTGGAGAGCGGTCTTCAGATCAATGGAGGGTTGGACAGAAAAAGACAGAATGTGTTTAGAGAGGCCCAGACCTGGTAAACGAAAGACCAGCTGTTCCCAAGAGCTCCTAATCAACAGGATCAGAGAGAACTTGTGACACAGTTTACAGCACACTTGTCTCCTTAAAGGTCTGTTAGGTTTGGCATTACTGATTTGGATATAACAATTTCTCTTAAAGGAACAGCTGTACTATTATTAGTCTCTTAAAGGAACAGTTCACCAGAAAAGACTTTTTGGGTAAAATATCCCTTTAATAAAAAACCAGAAGGGTCAGCAACTTTTAAAAGTGAACTTAGACTTTAGATTATGAGTAAAATAATTGTGGCATCGTGTAGGATAATAATAATTGTGTAGGAAAGCCAGCCAACAGGGAACGTTCTCAAAACATTCTTGAGCCAACATTCTTTAAAAGTTCTGTCAGAGTTCTCTCAGTTGTCAAGAAACATTCTTTCAGTAACGTTAGTAGAACATTTGTAATGTTTTGGGTCATATATATCAAAAATATTATTCTTAACAATGGAACGTTTTAAATATGTTACAGAATTAAAATGTTTGAATAGCGTCCTTATAACCAGAATAACAGCAATAACGTTAATATGATGTCTAAAAAACTGAACATTTTAAAAGCTCCTAGAACATTCAAAATAACATTTTAATGATTTTGTTACTTAATGGAAACATAAGGGAATTGTTCTTGGAACCTTACATTGTTAGCTGGGCGCTGGCTCATTTGGGAAGTTTAGTGCCTCTCATGGGCTGAGGAAATGATATATCACATTAACAGATGGGAGATGAGGGAACTGTTGGGAATGTATACCTGCATACTCCTTTATCTACATGACTTGAACGCTGCGTTGACCTGACCGACCATTGAGAACAGGATCACTGCCAAGTTCCATTAAGAAACACCAGGCATGCTCACAATATCGATATAGCCGGCACAAGAACTGTCAGTAAATCTATACCATCAACATTATGTTGATCTGACTATGCAAACAGATGTATTCTTGGTGCTTTGCCTTAAACACGAGGGCCACTGGTTTACTCAATGCAAAACAGGACTGGACATGTCAGAGTGGGATTCACTCCTGAGGGACTATAATGGAGCAGTTTCAACTCATTACTGACAGCTTTCATACATGGCCTCTCTCATAAACTTGGCAGCATTTGGCCTCTCCAAGCATGCTCTTCAGACCCCTCGTTAGCCTCTAATGAGCCGCCCCGTTGATTGCTGGGAAACGAGAGAAACAAAAAAGCAGTTTGTTCCTTTCCATCTTTCCCAACACAGACAAAACAACAAAGGAGGCCTCACTTTGCTCGCGTACCCATAATGCACCACTATCAGTTCTCTTTGTGTAGCTCACGTCCTGTTCTGGAGTTCCACAAACAACAAGAACCTTTCTCTCAGCCACATTCAGCTGCCCATTCTGTTCCTGTCATTTCTCTCTCTGTCTTCCACCCCCTCTCACTCTCTTTCACTCTTTTAAACTCGTACCCCTCCCAAGCCCTCTGCCTTTGTGCCTCTGTTGGTCGAGCGCTGGTTTAAATATTTAAACAATGCAATTAGTATTACACCTGATGCAGTTGAACGACGGGCCCTTTGTGACCGTATGCTCAGGCATGGTGACACGGCAGGGATGCCTTTGCTCTGAGCCTTTCATGTTGACATCAAATAAATACAGGTTTCTTAACCTTAAAACCAGTCACTGAATTAAACTAGACTCACGAACGTGCTCTAAACATGACATTTAATTACTGTATATTAATCGTACATGCTGTAGATACAGAGTAAACGCCTATATTTAAATGTGCTGTACACACAGTTTTTTTACCTTTTAAAGTTTAGCAAGAAGGTTAGTGAAGGTTTATTCTTTTCAAGTGCAGCAGTAAATGAAATACAGATGAACTGAACAAAACTACAATTACTCTCATAACAACCACCAATAACATTTACTTCTACGTGTCAAATGTTTGACTTACAAACTTGAAAACTAGTTACTCGTCTAATGTTATATGTAAGGGTGGGACAAACCTGTATCCGAGCAGGGTTGGGCAAAATTAATCTTTTAGGGACCGGCTTTCTTTTCTGAAATTTGAAATGAATTGACTACAATGTGTGTGATAGTATTTTTATGAGTAACTTATACTGGAAAATGATTTATTAAAATTGTTACAATTACTAATAAAGATTTTGGTTAGCCTATATGAATTTCTTTTAACAGAAGGAAGTGGAACTAAAATGACGGTTTTTTATCCATTTAGCTAATTTAATTCAGAAATCGAATTGAAATTTAAAAGAATTCCCAAATTAAATCTGCTTCCAAACCGCTCGTAATGAATCTTACAGTGCATCTGTCTGTCTGACGAAACACGTGCATGAAGTGGGCGGAGGCTGTTTAGTTTTGGATCTTTGTTTCTTTCTGTCCATCGCACTGCTTCCTCTGAACGTAAATCTTCACGCTCCCTCTTATTTTTGTGCCAATCACGAACGACTGAAACAGACCTTTTATTTAGTCTTCTTCCCCCTGTTTTGCATCTGCCAACACTGGTGCCCCCACAAAAGACGTCAGTGGACAGGAAAAAATGTCAAACATTCCCAATAATAAGGGAAACTCATTCTGCTCTTCACTCGGCTGAACATGTCTGAGGCCACAAGCAACACACACTGTTTAATCTTGACGTTCCTCTGTCTGTGTAGCAGAACAGAGAGGAGAGAAGCTGACACGTTGTTTAATCACGCTTTGCATGGAAATTAGCAGTTGTTACTGTTATCCTTGTTCTGGTGGTTGCTGTTGAACTCCTGCTGATAGACAGGCAGTCACACAGGAGACCCCTTATCGTAATTCAGAGTGGTTATTACTACAGAGATGTGGATGCCTCCCATTTGCAAAGCCACATTGAAAACGCAGTGTCAGGGAGTTCACTTAGAGTTGTCAATCACCTGTGTTTTGCAGTTATTGGCGTTTAGAGGGTCTGTGGTACTCTAGTACTTTGACTGGAAATAGGCCGTTCATTGTAAACAGATAGTCTTATTTTATTTTTGCAAAAACATTCTACAACAGTGTAGTCAGACCCTTTGTTGTCATACACTCATACAATACAATACAATAAATACAAAAATACAATACAATAATATACAATACATAGTATTGTGCAGAGCTATATTATTATAGTGAGTCTATACTCCCTGTGTGTGGTATGTGAGGACACAGATGTCTTGAAAGCATGGTATTGTATATATTTTTAAGAAAACATGGTACCATAAAAACTAGTTCTAATTTCATGGAACTTTATCATTAGTGTGTCAAATTATATCAAAGTATATTTATAAATGCAGTAATGCTTCTCTGTAATATTTGTTAGTATTAGCTATAAGCCGCTAGGTCTAATTAGCATGCATGACATGCTTGCAATTATCACTGGTTTCGGAATTGACATCGCCGCATTTTAATTAGTCTGATCTCAGAAGGCATTTTCTTTAGTAGCTTAGCTTCCGCTGAACCGTGTTTGACCTTGTTTGGCCAACAATGAGTATCCAATGTGAGAGAAGAATGAGGTATAATTTTTAATGTTTCTTTATCATGTAACTCTTTTCCCACATTCTCGCTGCCCGGCTGGCACTGGCATCTATCGATCTCTGTCTACATTAGGCATTCACATTTTGTTGACATTGTATTGATATGTCAGTGGATGACATGAGGGCGGGGGTTTGGAAAATAGGTCCAGACATACACGAAGGTGACACCCGGGTCATGTTGGAGGGTCAATATCAAAAAGCCTAAAGGAGGGGAGAGTCTTCCAGCCCAAAATGCAAAATCCTTTTCAGCTGAGAGACCACCTCAGCGGGCGATAAGCTTAGAATCTGCCACTCAGAGTGGGGGAGGCTGGGTCGCCACGGTTTCATGTATATATGTCATACACATTTGTTTGTCTGCGTTGGTGTACGTGTTTTGTCATGCCGTAGTGTTTGAGCACGTGTGGGCTTTCTATTCAAAGGGGGGAGGGCTTTGCCCACAGGGCTATTCATTATTCATGAGGTGGGCGGAGAGAAGCTGGAGTGGGAGGTGGCAGACGGGGGAATCAGTGTTTGCTGTGTGTTAGGGAGGCAGAGAGACACAGTGAAAGACTGTTTAGAGAGGGAACATCAGAGATAGTTAGCGAGGGCTTGAGGTAAGGATGCACCAAGAGATAACAGACCCCAGAAGGCACATCATTAGGGAGCTACACACATGCTTTGCTTCTTGATGGCACAGACAGTCTAGTCTAAGGATTTAAAGCAAGCACACAGGCAGCACAAATGAGAAGGAAATCGACTGTAACAGGAATGACAGGCCAGCTCACTCTTGCTAGAACCGGAGACCTTGCCTAAGAGGTAAATTGAATTTGCTTTTCTATGTATTCATTCAAAAGGGGGCTTCTTCTGTCACTATGCTTGTTTTCAGAAGCAGACCTAGACTTCTGCTGGCTGATAATTGCTTTGTGTTTCTGGAACTAGCGCACACTTCTCTTTTTCATTGTCACTTGTGTGATGTTGTATCCCACATGCTCACCACATCATGCCCGGCTTTGTTGCTCTGCCACGTTCAGATGGGTTTATTCCATCAGTTTTGTTGAGCTGTTAATTAAATAGGATGAAGTGCTACAACTGGTAAATTGGTAGGCTTAAAATTAATCATTCAATATTATGTGTGTATTTTTCATGATTAAAATCACTGTTAGGTTCATCTTAAACTACAGCTGCATGGTAAATGACATTTATGTAGCCATTGGGATCATAACACAGCAATTGTAAGTTATTAGAAAGTGTGCCAGTTTAACTGAATTTACCCTGAGTTTAAACAAATATTTCAGTGGCATCACTGGCAGGCAAGCTTGGAAATTGTCCAGCAATCTGATTGAACTACAAGTCAAATTGCATTTAGTGTTTGTCAGCTGTCTTTCAATAAACTGGCATTGTGTAATTGTGTGCCTTAGAGCTGTGATTCAATTTGTCACATTGGCTGCACACTTTTGCAAAAACAGCTTTCAGACACTGGTTTTTATAGGCTGCACAGTTGTAGACAATATGTTGAAGTATAATGTATAATGAAGTACTTGGTGAAGATGACAAGCCTGTTCCGTGTGATTTTATCAGTTTATCATGTTCTAAATCATTAACTCAGACATTTATTGATGAGTTCTCTGCACGTATTGATCAGCCTGAGCTGGCACTGGGCTACATGTTGCATGTTCTGGGTCTGTGTTTTCGAGTGCTATCACATCTGTTTTCTTACCTTGACCTTTGCTCTCTCTTGCTCTCTGTTTCCTCTGTGTGTGTCTCTTGGTTAACCAAGAGACTTCAACATCATTTCAACTCCTGTCAGATTTTCGAGCTTTGTCTTTGTGTTATCCCGATCCCTAAAACTAGACCAGAGCTGTCAGTCACATGCTTTAGCTGGGGGTGTGCAAGCAGTCGCACACAAGTGAAGTGTGAAGCACATTGAAAGAAAACACTGAGAAGCACACACACCAACACACCGGTTCCCCTTGACAACCACAAGCACACCTCTTGTTTTGCCTATATGAACTGTCTGATGTTTTATTCAGCGTGTAGTGGTTCTGTCTCAATGTGATTCAGGTTTGTTTTAAGTGAGATTTTAACCAAAGAACATAAAGTCTGTAGAACTGTTGCCACTATTTATTTTCACAGATCATTAAATGGCCATTAGAGAATACTAATGAAAGTGTTTAGTGCTTTTTTGTGCTTTTATTCTCATTAGTCTTTAACTCTTGCATAGTTTTCTGTGTCTCTTCATCAAATTACACAGCGATTCACTTCTCGTGTTAATGTAATGAACTAATATTGTCACTACATTTACTGCAAAATGTTTTTTTTTCATTTTGTTAAATTTTTATTAAGTTGATAAAATAATAAAAGTGCAATTTTTGCGCATCTCTAAATAGAACCGCAAAAATAAATGGTTTCATTCCTGAAACTGAACAGAATGCGCAATTATTTTCAGGAAACCGTTCTTGTGTAAACGTTTACGGCAACATACAACAAACATCATGAACGATTTACACAGACAATTTTTCCGCTCGTGAAATTCTTATTTAGCTCAAATAATCAAAGCTGTTTTTTGAAAGCGCCACCTGGCTGCGTTGATTGCACATTTCGAAACATCCGTCTACGAATGTCTCGCTTATAGTTGCCTTTGTGCGCTAATCTGGCGTAGCAGAACGTGTTTTACCATTGATGTGGTGAAAGCCATTCTTTCTCATCTGTTTCATATAATCAACATAGCAGTCATGTGCGATCAAAGCCAAAGGACCATTTGACTGTCTTTATCCGCTTTTATTGAGCTGATACCCAGCGTTCATGTGTGGGTGATGGAGACATGTCATGATTTGTTTGGCTGTGTGTAATTCTGTTGCACATGAGAATAAATGGCCCAGTGTCGTTTTACAAAAGGGCTTCTGTCGCGCCTTACTGTAAATATTGTTTTGTGGTTTAGACCATCCTTTGCTCGTACAAAAGCACCAGATACATGTAGAGTGAGTTTTAGATGAATACACCTGAAAAGAGACGAAATCTTTCTGAGCATGTGACAGCAAAATTATGACGTTGAGTACTATGATTCGTGTTGAAGAATAAGCCATACAGCCGCACGTGAAATACAAGGGGCCGATTGTGTAGATCTGTATGTATGCATGACTTGTATAAGGGGCATGGAGCCCTGTTCTTTTGTGTAGGCTGAACAGGAGGAGGTTAATGTACTCACAGATAATGCACAGAAACCGTCTTTCACTGTAAATATTTAGACTGACAACCAAAAGACCCCTCAAATCCACCCCGTTAGAAATTTTCCCACAATGCCACATTCAGACCCATTCTTACCCAAACGCACACCTGCACTTTATTTGTGTGGAATGGTATACTGCTGTACTGCTTATACTTCACAGTATACACTGGATAATGCCTAATGTATATTTTAATATACTTTTTACTGCATACTTCAGAGTATACACTGTTATGCCTAATATATATATTTTAATAAATAGTAGCAATGTAGTTGCTGCAGTGTAATGCTACAGTACGTATGTTGCATACTGCAGAAATAGTGTAGAAATAGAGTAGAATGGTCGTAAGATATATTTTAAACACATCCCTAGTCTCTCTTTTGCCAAACTACAATAATTTAAAACCTGATTTTCCATCGATAGTGTGTTCAGGTCGCACAGAGGATGAATGACTATGTAAAGTCTGCTGTTTGAATTGAGTGACAAAGATACATTTCCATATAATTTGCAGTGCTATTCAGAGTGGATAACTGCCCCGTTATAGAATTAAGTGATCTGATACTACTAATTTACGTCATTAGATTCGGACGCATGTGGATGGATTGTTATAGAGCATCTCCAATTAACCCAGGTCTGTCTTCTTTTAGAAGACCTTCTGCTTTACATAATGAGAGATTTAGCTTATGTGACACTGGCGATGCTGTTCTGGAGTGTTAAGCTTTTCCCCTGTGTTTGTGTCAATGCTGCCTAAGCGCTTTTGCCACCCATGTGATGCTCAGTGAATCTGCATAGTCTATTGTGGCAGTCTCAGCAGAATTACCATCACGGGCAAAAGTGTTCACAAATACACACACAACAGTAGCTCGTGTTTATCTGTTAGTCAGCAGACTTATGCTTCTGTTTCAACAGTTCATCACAACTATTCCTACTTGTAAATATAGCTTTGTAGACTAGGCTTGTTGGTTTCATGTTAAATACTCTCTTTCTAAGTCTCTTAAAAGTGTGATAAAAGTGTCTGCTAAATTAATAAATGTTTTGAAATGTTACAAATGTCTTACAGTTAAATTACAGTAGACAGTAGAACATACAGTAAGGTTCCATACTGTAAGTACATACTTACCGTATATACACACATACTGTAAGGTTAGGATTACAGTAAGAACTTACAGTAAAAGATGAGTTTTAACCAGAATATGAAGCCAGATGTCTGGACCACAGATGGTGGAGCAGTTGTTGGACCTTTAAGCGTTTTGCTCCTAAAGTGTATGACTTTCCCTTCTGTAAGTGTGTGGTGAATGAGTAACGCAATGCGATATAATTTAATATCATGTGCCAGACATATCACCAGAATTCTCACTGGTCATTCAGAAATAAACTGAGATGCATGAAAAGCTGTAAGTGCGTTTCCGCCATAGCCAACATCAGTGTAAGACAAAGGCTGATCTTAAAGGAGCTCTCTGATTGGCTTTGGGGTTCGAGGGATAAGTCTACAGTATTAGCACACCATCAAAAGCTTGAGTACATTTCTCATTTCCTCCGTTTTTGATCCGGTCTTAACTGTTATTGTGGCTTGAAGCTGTCAAAGTGTGTTTTATGGATGCTGGCTGACAGAGGGGGGATGAAATTGCTGCAGAAACACATAGCTAGCATGAATATATAATCCCCCCCACATCTGTAACTGAATTTTTTAGGGTGTTTCACATTTCATGCCTATAAAATACATGTTGGGAATAAATTCTGAGGTACACGTTTTGTCTTTAAAATGCACTGACCTGAAACAAGACCTCGTGTTGCCTCACACACACAATCGCCATGCCTGAGGGCAACGTAAGAGAGAAAACAGGCATGAAGTTCAACAGGGCCTGGCAGGGAATATACATAAGTCTAAATCATCAGACGTCACTTCTGTACATCTGTTATTATTTGAGTCTTTAGATCTGACAGAACCCAAACTTGAATCTTGAGGCTTTAGATTTTAGCATAAACGACAGTGTTAAGAAAGCACAGTGATTGTCATGCGCATATATTATTGTCGCTGCCTGAATGCGCGGACTGTGTTGACCCTGTGGCATTTGGAACAGGTTCAATCAGAATGGTTAGGGCAGGGATGGTTTCCTACCGAGCTCCTATTCCCTCGGCTTCATCCATGCTTCAGGGGGCTGGAAAATAGCTCATGAACCTATTGGTTCCTCTGAGGTGAAAACCAGAGTAATTAGTAGTGTTTCTTGAGCATTGTCTCTTTGTTTGGCTGTATGTGAATATGATTAGCCAAAAGTGTTTGCGTGAAACATGATTCGTGTCTGATTATGGGTCCTTCAGACAAAGCAGCATACCGACACTCTTGTGTTCTAGTAAAAATAAAATATGTAAATGTCTTGAAGCAAAATAAATTAACTTGAGAAGCAAAATAATGTAAGATAATGAGAATTGTTTATCTCCCCATTGGCACAAGCGTAAAAAATACATTTAATTCAGAAGACAAGTCAAACAACATTTTGCTTCTCTAGTAAATATCTTGTTTTAAGGATGATTAGATAATCATGTTGCTATATTTTCATTGAATCATCTGTGGTACAAATGTGAGAATACTGTAAGCTGTAGCTGCTGACTTTCATTATGAATCATGCAGGTAAAAACATCATCGCTCTTCTTTGTCTTTATGTGGAGGAACATGCTCTCCATTTCCATCTCATTCATCGGCTGGTTTTCTCTTTTATTCGAGCTCTAGTGGCAGCGTGTGTCCACAATAATCACCAAAGAAAGAAAGACCCCCTCACAAATTAGCTCTGGGGGCATTTCTTGTGTTTGTCAGTGTGCAGTGGACGGATTTCTGAGGTTTAATTAATGGATTTGTCAGCAGCTCATCTCTCAGAACCCCCCCACGTCACACACTCGTCCACACACACCAACACGCACATGCAAATTCAATAAAACACACACATATGCATGCACACACGTACTAACACCCCGGTTCTTATCATCCGGCAGCGAGTGAGGGTCCCTGGAGACTGAATTCACACTATCCGCCAAACCCTCCTTATGATAAGTGTGAACGATGAAGGAGCAAAGGGACCCCGAAAAGGCAGAGACAGGGAGGGGTGGGGTCACGTGTCCCTAGAGGTGGGATGGCACAGCTAGGACCATTAGGAGATCCAGAATGTATTTAATCACCACGGCAACCCCAGGCAGATGGACTCATCCAGGAAATGAGTCCCAGCAGCTATTTTTATGAACCGTCATTCCAGCCAACGGCTGTGCACCTTTGTTTTTCAAGGAAGAGGAAATTAGAGATTTTATTCTTTATTTGAGACAATGAAATTGCGAAATAAAATGCAAACACATTCACACCTGCTTTAGATATACGTCCATCTATTTACAGTAGCAAATTTACGTGGTTTATTAAAAGTTATATGCGAGTAGGGTTTGAACCCGAGAATTTCCCTAAAATCGGTGCAGAAAAGGTTTTGTTTTTCCTATTAACCCATTATCTGTATGAAACCCTCTCTCACCTCGTCGGTAGCAGTGGGTTTGTTATCAGTCTGACAGGTTAAACTGAAATCAGCGTGCGTTAAATATTCATGACTGACCTATTTCTGACCTCTCAATCCATACGTAGAAAAATACAATATAAAGATGTCGCATTTTCCAGATGCAGTTTAAAAGTCTGTTTGCTTTCAAATTCACTCAAAATGCTTCAAAGGGGAAATCATTCAGAAATGTACTGTCTGGGTTGTTGTTAGCCGAGTATAGTTTGAAATTACCAGCATGTTCTGTGCGGTTCTTTTCAGCAGCACACAGCTGTTCACCTCTAATGAACCCTTATTACTTAGTATCCTGGCAACAGCACACAGGTGCGGCTTATGTCGCTTTATGCCACTTTAGTTTTTATTTTACATTTGTACGCCCGTGTAAGCTCATCATTAGAGTTTATTTTAACACCACGGTGTCTAACAGACCCTATAATGTAGATAAAGGTTGTGCATTTAGTTATTTTCTGTCTTTTCGATTTGTCTTTACATCAACAACCTCATGGCAGACGCACACACATTAGCTTGGAAATGGGCATACTACACACCCCCTCTGGGACAAGCTTCCCACTGAAAACACATATACACACACACCTCACCCGATGCGGTTGCTAAGGAGCCCTAGCGACCAGGTTGTCTACCATTGGCCACGGCGGGGACTCGGGTGAGTGGAGCTTACAGGAAGTGAAATGCAGTTTAGATAATAAGCAATTGGATTGCTTTTGTGTATTCAAACATAATAATAGAGAACGCAAATAGCTAATCTAAAATAGTTTTTTTGTAGTTTTAGAAAATAAACAAGGTACTCAAAAGCATGTACATTTGTATAAATTGGTTACTGGGTCATTACCAAGCTTGTTTTATCAGAGGGCCGGTTTTGGGTGTGCGCTTGGGGGCTTTGTTCCTGCCCCCCTGTCGCAGTCTCTCTCAAAGCACAAATTCATCCCGTCTTATTGAGTTACAGGAGAGCCACACAGCAAAACAGATTTTATAAACCGCTAAAACAGAATGAATGTGCATGAATGAGTTCAATATAAAATCAATACAAAAAAAAACACATCAAAGAAGGTTTTCACTTGCTCTCTTTATCTGACCTTCCTGGACTGGAAAAGTCATGAATTAAACAGTTAAAAATGAGGCAGTGAGTGTGGATAGGATGTGTAGGGGAAGATTAGGCAGAATCCAATTTCACTGTTAAAGGACAGAGACCGGTGTGCTGAAGGGGTGTAGGCGGGTGGTCTTCTTTACGGCTAAGGGAGAGAAAGGTGGTCTTAAATATTTCAGCTGTGGCACAGCATGTTTTGGACATGAACTAATGAGATAAAAACAGGCGCTCTTGTATCTCCTTTGTGCCCACAAATAAAAAAAATCCTGCATAGAAAACAAGGTTGGCACACATATAATGAGCAGTGAACTAACTAATGGGCATCTTTCCTTAGATGTCTGTTTCATAGCATCAGGTCATTTAAAACCATGCTATTAGTAATTAGTTTTTAATTTGTTTATGTGTCGCTACAAGCTCATCAGAGCATCATGACCCAGATCTTCTCCTTGCCGTGAGGTTTCCCCTCGTACCTTGAGTAGAGTAGGTCAGCATCTGGCAGCTTACGGTGAAGTAA
>JAZGTI010014755.1:0-13878 GCA_036877585.1 Botia kubotai
TCAGACTGTACTAGTAGAGTTCCTTAGGGCTTGTATTCGTCTGGCATTAAAGCAGCTGCTCTGAGACCAGTTGACAGCTTCCAGATTACAAAATGAAGACCGCGGGCCATGCAGATTCTGTTGCTAGGGAACTGAATCAGCTTGTTATTGGCAGGATGGAATGATTCAGAAGTTTGCTGACCACTTGTTGTCCAGCATGGTGGTTGTATTTTTCTGTAGACATGCTGCTGAAAGTTCAGTTCTCAGGGCAGTGGATAGCAGTTAATACTTTAGTAGTACACTTCCTTCTGTACTGGTGTATAGTGGACACTTATAGGCTATATTTGGGTTTAGTCTCCTGCTTCTCACACTCCTGAGAAAGAAATTGTTGTAATATCACGTGTTTCCCCAACATGTTAACTCAGATTTGCAAAGTACCAAAGTCTGCAATCAAATGTCAGTATGTCCTCCTCTGCTCGTAGTGTCACTTGTGATCTGGATTTGAACGTGCTGAGCTTCACACCTCTAAACAGAGTTCAGTTCAGCTAAAGAAGGTCTGTGGTTTCATTTGTAGATTACAAGCAGTTGTTTTAGTGAAGGCGTTAAATAAAAACTTATTTTTTTTATAATAAAAAAATAATATATAAACTTACTGCCCGTCCATATATAAAACCACAGATGTATGTTTCCTTCACATGCTGTCTGAATTATAGTTATAAACAGGTTGAGGCACATGCACCCCATATCATAATTACAACTGGGAACAGTTGGAGATATGTCATGTAGTTACAGTAAGCAAGTGGAGATGACCTATGACCTTGGTATCCAATGTCTTGTTAAATCCTCAACTCCGCAGCTGTGTTAGAAGCCATTGTTAGATGGCTGTGTTAGATGGCTGTTAGATGGCTGTGTTAGATGGCTGTGATTGGCTGTTTCAGCAGAGATATGACTTCATTGGTGCATTTAAATTCATTGGTGCATTTAAATTGCAGGGTTGTGTTAAGTTAACAGCCCAAGTTTTTAAAATCACCGTTTCCACACTTAGACTCTGTCTCGCGTTTCTACGCCTAGAGAACAAAACACAGCCGAGAAACCTGTTAATCAGTATGGTGTGATGTCACACTCAGAACTGTCAGTGCGATTTTTATCCGTGCTAACGCATCTGCTGCAAGACTGCAGAACACCAGTGTGTTCAACACATGCATGGATTTAATTCATTATTTCTAAACAGAAAACAGCATTTGTTTAGTGGCTATTTAGGGCACTTAGCAAGTAAACCAGCCTGTAAACCATGAGCTAGAGTTTATAGCTGCTTTGTTTTTGGTTATATAATCTCTCCTTATTGGCCAATTTACACGTCGGCCTCTTCCTGTCAGAGTGGGCGGATCTTGGCCAGAATGCTGTAATGTAACTTTATGCTAATAGTTAAAGGGCTGGTTATGCAAGTGTGGGGTTTTCCGCCTCCTAGAGGTTAATTGCGGAATTGCAGCGGGTTTGACAGGGTGGCAGAAATGCAGATGGTAGGTGATGTTTGTGGGAAGCAGCGTTCTCTGATGTGTCTAATGCATCAGGTTTGAACAGCTGCATGTGTGTACAGTATGTAAGAGTTTTCCTTTAATCATATGAAATGGTGTATGATGCCGCCCGTCCTTGTGTCGGTCAAGTGATTTATGATTGTTCCCAAAAATCCTGAGAAGTTTGTAATGCAGTTTTGACATTGCGCTGTTGTATAATGATTATGTGACATAACACAGTGACATTGTGTAATGATTAATTGACAGAGATCAACAAACACTGATGAATAAAAGATTAAATGGCTCTTTTGGCCAGCGATCCATCTGTAATTCTTGAAATAGATCTGTTTTATTGATTAGAGGAGTCGTGTGCCAGGTGTGGCTTCAGATTCACAGCTATGGCTACAACATGACAGCTTGATAGACATTTGGGATGAACGGAAAGTGACATTTTGACCTCGTGAAGTAAGTTTCAGTGTTTGTGTCTCAAGCATCGAGGTTTCGACGCACACTCAGGCAGATTCACTGTATTACATCTGCATTCGATTAAACACGAGACTGGGTCACACAAATTTTGTCACTCAGCTAATGCAGCGTGTTGTGCCAAACTGATCGGTTATTACAGTCACGATTCACTTCATCTCACTGTTACTAGTTTCAGTGTTCAGAAATGATATGAAACAATGATCACATTCCATAAATAAATGTGCTTGTATATGATATATGTGTGTGTGTGTGTGAGTTTATTTAACCATACATTGGGGGCAAATTTGTACTAAAAAGTCCACCTATTGGGGACATCCTTATTTGTAAAAAGTAAACACGTGTGTGTGTCTATGTGTATGTTATTGTACTTCATATACTGTATATGGACATGTATTTAGATATTTCTAATTACAGTGTTTGTTTTATAGCTTTGACTGAAACACATCACAGGAGATCATTTCAGTCCTGTTTTAGGAGAGGTTGGGATACACCCTCCTGATAACCATCAGCTATGCATCACTCTGAGACTGTATCGATCTGACCGTCGCTCTCCACGGTCTCATCTGTGTCTCTCATCACACGTGTGTCTAAAGAGAACTGCAGGCGTCACGCGTCAACGTGCCGCAGCATACAGACCAGACGCATTTCACCTGGATTTCCAGAACACTTGGCCTTTCTGTCTAAGTGGCCACTGAGGGGGATAGATCTGTTCTTACCCATTATAAAGGAGGACAATTTGTCCGACCTGGAAATTGATCTCGGATATTAACGGTCTGGATGTTCTTGCAAGGCTTTGCCACAGAAGCTCTCAGCAATCGTTTCTCAAAGCCTCGAATCCTAATTATTTTGACTGACACCTTAACAGCCTCCTAACAGTGCCCCAGTGACCATCCAGAAAACCCTTGCAACTGCATGGCAACACCCTAGCAACCCCCCACAACAATCTAGCTTCATGGTAATGCACAGGCAAGCCCCACTCACAAATGTTAAAAATAGAACCTTCAAATTAAAATAAAGAAAAAGTGGATAATTGTAGTTCTATATAAAGTTCATGTACAGGAAACATGGTTACATTTAGTCCTGTAGCTGATGAAAAGTGCTTTAAATGATTACAATTAAACAAATGTGTAATGTTATAGAAATAATGTTCACCAGTTTGGCATCCATCTGCTAATCTTCCTGTTAAAGCTATTGAACGCTTGTCTGCTCAGCTCTTCCTAAAAATGACTCATTTTAAAGTTGTTTTTGTGATGTGTGTTTGTATTGTTCAGTTTTAAATGCAAATTGCCACAAAACGCTGACTGGGATTTTAAAAAGAATTTGCCTGTTTTTACTAAGTGTATAGGCCTGTCTAATCATATAATGACCCAGAACAGACAGATCAGCAATAACTGTGATGAAAAATGAACAATGTCGGCAACAAACAGGAAATACTGGTTGCCACAGCATCTTTATAGATACCAGTAAAATACCGTAGACATGGTTATTCCAGCTCTCTGCTGTAATGAAGCTATAAAATTGTAAATGAATCTACTTTTATACTGCAGTAAAAACTGCTCGGCAGGTCTGGTGTGATGTCGTTCATAAAGAATATTACAGAGTTTAAACTCAATGTCTGTCCCTCTCATGTGTGTTGCACGATGTCAGTCAGCACAGACGATAATTTAGACACAATCACTCATCCAGTGAATAAACACACAGTTACTGGTGCAACGAGTGTTTACGTTTTCTGAATAAACAGTGTGTGCTAAACTTACTACCATGATGTGTAATGTCCTAGATAGATAAGCAGACAGACAGACAGATAGACAGGCAGGCAGGTGGACAGACAGGCAGGTAGGCAGGCAGGCAGACAGACAGATAGGCAGACAGACACACAGACAGACAGATGGATAGATGGATTAAATCATTTTTGGTCAAGCTAACATAATAAGTGAGCAGTCTCTGTCTTTTTCCTCAGAGGTGGATATATTATGAAGAACAGGAAGTCCCGTCAAGACTCCACAGCACGTGAGGAGCACCATCTCTGCTGATGACACCAGTGTGTGAGGAGTCTAGATTAAAGTGCTGTAGATTCTGCTGTTCCTCTGAGACACACATCAATCTGCCTGGACTGTCCTCACACAGAACAGACAGGACGTGAGTGAGTGAACCGTGAAGATGGAATATCACTCTGAAGTACAGAATGTTTCATTGCAGGTCACTGCAGAAATGGCCTGGTGGACAACTTCTCCATCCCACAGCCTGACTCACACACTGCCAGATCTTCAGTGGTTCAGAACCACAGGTCAGGATGTTAAAGATCTCCATACTGCCTGTCTTCATCTGTGTTTGTAGAGATGTAGTGCACTTACAGGTCTTTAAAGAGAGACACAGAGAAGCAGATCATTGATGTCACCTTCCACCCACTCTCTGAAAGTTTGTCGCAGGTTACACAACATTTAAGATGTAAAGTGGGGTACTGTACTGTACTGTACTGTACTGTACTGTTTCTCGGGTCAGTTGAATGTTAAATCTGTTTCCACAGGACACAGCTGAGAGATGCTTTTAATGAATATTTAATTTCACTATCAGTTCTATAACATTCTACACTGACTGTAAACTTTATGTGGTCATATCATACATTTTTTTTATACTTTTATTGTTGCTTCCAGGTCTGTTAAGAATGTTAGTCAGGAATATCTGGAAGCATAGAGCTGGGTAATGTATCCCACAATGCACTTCGCTTGCATCATTGGTGTTTCTTATTTCTTTTTCCATATTTTCTTCATAGTCACAGATTTCAGAGTGATGTTTGCAGCGCCTCAAAGCATTCGTGTACAGTTATAGTGTCTCATATTTCTGCATGTTCATGCTGAGGGCGTGCCGCATTTCACTGTTCTAATAAAAAACATCAGAACGTTTAACAAATGTTGTCTGCAGGTAAGCTGGTAATTGTTCCAGGCCTGTGCAATTGATTAATTCATCTCAGCTGAGCTTCCCTGCATGTTGAAGGTCAAAAATAGATGCAGTTGCGTTCTTAGTCTGTGTGTTTCCAGCACTGAGTGGTTCAGTACATTTGAGCCTGTTAGTGCAGTAAGAACATCATTCATTTAAGGGAAAGACTTTGTTTCACTCTGTTTTGACTGACGGACCTCATTAGTTATCACGTCCTGTTAAGGCTGCATTTACATGAAATGTAGCGAGAAAACATGCACAAAATCAAGCTGTTGCCTTTTTAAAAGCACAGCCGTATAGCTATGAGGCGCTCCTTTGTGATATAGCTGTGGGAGTTTTAGAGATGATCAAACTAAAAGCTATTTAGCCCACTCGTTCTGACCCGTCCTTTCTCTGAGTGTGCGTTTGAGAGCGTGCTCATAAATCACAATAGCTTCACTAATGCCAGAGGGTTTTTAAAGCAAGCCAGTTCTGTTTCCCTGTCCAAATAATCAGCAAACTCTGCTTCATTCTGTGCACAAGCAGCACTGGGGCTGTATTCTGTGTGGCAAAAGCTGTGGTCAGATGAAGCCTCATGACAAAGCAGGTATACCGTTGAACTAAGTGGAACTCAAAATGGGCAGCATGCTAATACAGTCAAATAAAGCCACAAGAAGACACGCTGAAGTTTCTGATTGTCGTGTGCAACCAGAGTCATGTTTCTCAGCCCTGAGACCAATCATAGAGGTATAGAGGATAGAGGTTAATCATGATGTCACACTGAGCTTTATCATCTGGTCAGAATCTTTAAACTCGTGATCAGATGATCTGTACCAGCAGCTTGGCTGACTCACACTGACATGATTATAGCAGGAGGAGAACAAGGTTTCTCTGTGTTGATTCCAGAAGAAACGTTGAAATGCTTTCTCACAGTTTGGATTATATTTATATTAAAATGATCTTAGTATTTTGTCTGTATGTCGAATTATTAATTTAAAACAAACACTTAATGAACTGTAAAATGCTTGTGTTATGTCACGTTATATATTTTCAGTTTATTTTCTTATCGAATGCTTATATTATACATGCATACATTTCATTGTCTGGTTTAAGTGTCTGTCTACTAGCAACACCTGCTCATCCACACAACAGATATACAGTAATCCATATATCTTCTCTCCTGAACAGCGAAGGAAAAATAGATAAGACTGTCCTCATTTCGGACAGCCCCCACTCGCAGCTCAACGTTACCGTGCATGTTTTGTCTGTTTGACAACAAAGCCAAGTCCCCTGAGATCTGCAGTCGTGAGACTATTGTTCGTCCGTGCTAAATCCTACAGTGGGAGAATGTGCTCCACAAAACCAGCAGATCTCTCTTTGAGAATCTCGTGTACGAGACTAGAGCTGAATAAGTCACGCGATACGTCTTCAAAGTCCCTGCTGACGTGTTCCAGCTATGGATGACACAAAAGAGACGTGTCTTTCTATAATCGGTAAAGACTGGAGCCTCGTATCCATCGCTGGATGAAGGACACTCCCTTAAGCTGAAGGACATCTCCCTAGCTGCGCAATTTGAGCGTGTCAGAAATAGGCCGCTCAGTATTCGTGCTGTGTTGATGAGGCCTCGACTGACCTTTTGGGTGTGGTGTAATCTGTCCAGATTTCAACTGCTCCTGTATGGAGTCGTGTTCACACCTGCCTGGAGGAACGTATTCATACTGGAGACATAAACATCAACAAGAGAGGAGGAGAACACCAGAGAAGCGTTTGTACACTCGGTGAGCTACTAAAGATAAGATATGATTCATGTCTGTGGAAGATAGTGTCCCATGTCTCATAAGGAAACAACTTGTTTAGAAGACGCCATTACGTTACAATTCATTGTTTACTCACCACTGTAGTGTGTAAAGCCACGCGTTTCCTTCAGAAATAAAACAATCAACCACTTAATATTGATTAGAGGGGTAACGAGGTGATCCAGAAGTCTTTTAATGGTAATTTATTTTTTTAAAAATCAAAATAAAACAAATTAGATTTGCACGCTCAATACAGGAACATTTCTGGTACATGGGTAATACAGTGAATTCTGAGTCATTGTACATATGTAGAACATTTTACAGTTTGGCATGACATGAGAAATCTGACATGTGAATTGTGAATTATTCTGTTGTTTGAGAGTTTTTAGGTTAATATATAAAATCTGGTTAAATTACACTCCTCGTTAATTTAATATTGCGCAGGCTATTGTCACAAGAATAATTTGAGATCAAACTATCTCTGGTTTGTTTTTCAGGAGAATATATTTTCATCTTTCAGTGACATCACAGAGAAGCAACAGTATGGCACATTAAAAAACAGTGTGTACAAAACTACTGTTTAAAACAGATCTTTCAGGGGACCTTATGTGCTCTTTCAAAAATCCAGTCAGAAAATAAATCCTGCCGGTTTGGGAATATTCATATACAGGTGGGCAGGTTTCCAGGCTCTTTCAGTTCAGTTAGGGGGGTGCTAGAACACTCATGGTCTAATTTGTGCACCCTCTGTAAAACCCAAATATAGTGCTGTCGATCCATTGCCTGAATCTGGAGACGGCCGTGTACACACCAGGGTACTGGGCATCTCCACAGCCAATGCCCCAAGATACAATACCATAGACCCGACCTTCACACACCAGCGGTCCACCAGAATCCCCCTGCAGAGAGGATGAGTCAGGTCAAACTACAACAATGGTCCAATTTAAACTCAACAGGGTGAAACACACACGGATGTCAGAACAGTTGCTTTCAACTGCCTCTGAAATCACGTGTGAATTGGACATAAGAACATTTTACATCTGTAATCTGGCTGCTGCAGTCTCATACTTCTGATAATTCCTCTATTATCGGTTTCATGCGCTTACTGTTACTTGTTTTATGTTTTCAGATACACATAAGAATGTAATACACAGTGCAACCAAGTGAAGGATTAGTGGTTCAATAACTGACAATGAAATAAAAGAAAATAAATATTAATATATAAATAATGAATATATGAATACTGAATATAATAACATTGCACTGTTTTTATTAGCGCGACCCAGTGTGTCCCTTTTCCTTCTGACTGTTTCATATTTCGCATTCCACCAAATTTTGAACAATGAGCGATTAATGAATGGCAACAGTGCATCATCATGATTTCTAATCATTTTGCACAGTAAAGAAGATTATTAATGTGAATGCATGTGAAGTGATAACTGACCTTGCATGCGTCTTTTCCTCCATCGCTGTAACCCGCACAGATCATATTCTCAGTGATGTTTCCATTAAAAGACTCTGTGCTGTTACACGCTGCACTGGACACTATGGGCAGTTTGACCGTGTGCAGGGTTTGAGGTATTCCTCCAGTGGGGCTGGTGAAGCCCCAGCCAGACACCCTGCACACCCGACCCACCGCCACTGTAGCCCCCATACGGGGCAATGGTGCCAGAGACACAAAACTGTTCAGATAGACCGGAGACTGAAGCTGTACCAGACACACAAACATCATAAACAAAACACTAACTTACTCTAGTGTCCATCTTACACAGAATCAAAACTATTTACAATCATTGTCTAAAGAACAAACAGCTCTTGACAGTCTTGTGTGTTTATCTTGTGATAATGACCTGCTGATATTCTGTATGTATTTGAGGGTCATGAAAAAGCTTTAAAAAAAAACTAAAAAGCCTGTGTTAGCTAACTTCTTTAATAAATTTGTCACTCAAACTGTTTTAGATCCCTGTACAAAAAAACAGACAAGAATTACATTTTTAAAGTTAATATAATAATTCCCATCATGCTTTGCAGCGTGGCTGCACCGCTGTTTACTGAGAGCCACTCCAATCACTTCATCTAATAAGACTCGACGCAGGAGAGTTTGTGTTTGTTTTATATGCATGACAAGAATCAATGAGCCATGACAATAATAATCACTTCAGCGAATAGCAGCACTGACTCCACAGCCTCACCTTAATGAGCATGATGTCTGCGTCGTTGGTGTTTCTGTTGTACTGTGGATGAGGTATTAAGACATGAGGACTGCGAAACTGCTCTGTGCCCTCATATAAACCCACGGAGAAATCTCCAGCCACGATCCTCATGTTTGCTGCTCTAGAGAACAGACACAAACCAAGACTTTCATATTTTTTAACCTCTGCGAAAAACCTCAAGTTTTGAGGTACTTCCGATGGTCACTTCTGGTACAATGAATTATGCAAACGATGTAGTACAGGTCTCAGTTTTCTGAGTCTGTGAGCAGAACGTGTATAAAAAAATCAAACAGAAAAACATCTTTATATTCTCACTGGTCCACATCTCTGCCAAACTTCTGAATGGATGTGACAGAACACGAGAAGCACTTTATTATTTATTTAATAGCATTTAAAATATGCTCAAAAATGCTAGTTATCTGCACCCCTGTGTTTAATTCGTTTGCTTCCAAGCTAGTCTGAGAAAACGTAGATTGACAGTGTTTGAAATTTAAAGCCACATTTTCTTTAGAAATGTATATTTATGTCCCATTTGATTATATGGTTACATAAAAGTGTAACAGTAAAGCTAGTATGTAAATCCAGAATTAGGCCTTAACCAAATGTTTAGTATACTAACAGTCACGATTACTAAAACATTGTTTAAAAACGCTGTTGATACCCTCTTTATGTAATTTGTCAAGTTTAAACAGCACACACACACTTTTCAAGACCTCAGAATCTCTCCCAGGATTTCTCAGAGTTAGAAAACTGCACCCAGAATTCAGTCCATCTAACAAGTTTTCCACATTGTGTAGCAAAGTCATCTTACCCTATATCACAGTGGGCGGCGGTCAGCACCCAGTATTTGTTAATGAGTGTTCCCCCACAGAAGTGCTGACCCGTGGCACTCTGAATGGACACTACATACTTGATGGAGTACGGCGTGGGGACGTAGCCACCCACTATACGACCCTGCACATCATCCTGACCTGTGAAATAATACAGCATCTCATTGTGAAAACTGATATCAAATTAGCTTTTGTCTAAATTTCACAAAGCTCGTGTTTAGACACGTGTCACAATGCAGCCAAACGTGCATGTGGAGGACGCAATTAAATCTAGACCCTAGTGTGTGTACAGAAGCGGAGTGCAGCATAACAAAGTCTTTCATGGTTTCTTAATTTCTCTTACAGTAAGTAATACTGTAATGCTGAACAATACACAGTAAAGTATACGGGTCTGTTTTGAGATTCATGCTTCTAAACGTGTCTGCGGTCGACTATAATTTCCCTCAACGTGCGTCACAAACAAACGTCAAAAAATCCAAAAGTTAGTAGGCGAGTAAACATGCATCTTGGGTATTTTTATGATGCCCTCGGGTAATATTGATCTGCAGGTAACGTAGAAAGTCGTACCCGCCGCGGTTAAAGTAACGCTATACAAATGAACAGCCTCTGAAATTGAGCCGCTTCACACATATTGTGTAACATGAATGGAATGATGGTCAAGCTCGCGGGGACTGGAAGCAGCGTGACTTTTATCTGATTAAATGTGAGAAATTTCTAAACATTAAAACTGAGAAAATGTTCAATTCGCCGCACATGTAGATTGTGTAAATCAATGAATGGTGTTGTAAAGGAACGATAAACAGGAAACAATGCTGGCCTTTGGTGTTTAGACATTTCATTAACGTGGCATTTTGATCTTGTTTACCGTAATTATACATCATAATCAATAATCATAATCATAATGATTATACATCATAATCAATAATATATTCATAATGATTGTACATCATAATCAATAATCATAATCATAATGATTATAGATCATAATCAATACAGTTTTACACGGATTTTCAACATCAGAAAGGTTGTTTACAGATTAATTATGATTTACAGACATTAAAATTCTATTTATACTTTAGGGCTGTTTATGTGGAAATGAAAAGGCAGTTTTGCGTAGCCCTCCACTCTTAAATTTAAACTGAACACAAATAAAACTTGTAAAATCAATTTTGATAGCAAAGCTCAGATAATTAATTCATAGAAGATTTTGATATGAAATGTTTCAATTCAAATTGAAATCTCTGACTTCAACTATATTTAACAAACAAAACGATGAGCCCAGTTTGAAACATTGGCGATATCTCCACTAAAACGCTAAATAAGAAACGAGAGATTGAATCTTTATCTGAGCAGCAAACGAAAGACTCTACTGATCTCTACGACAAACAAATAACATTTAAAAAATCTCAAATGTGATTTTACTTTCCAATGGTCTGACAACTGTTCTGATTTTGTTTCATTTTGTTTCATCAATTCACAACTTTATTCATGGACAGTCACTTAATTATTACATTTTGCATTGTCGTAAAATTCAGATTAATATTTTAAATGTAACAATTGACAGCAGTGCTCACCACAGTTACGCAACTAAAACTCCAGATGATGAGCTCAACCGTGTTTTTTGAAGTAAAGTCTCACAGATTGACTTTGCTCAAGGTATAAGAGCGCTGCATTGTATTCAGTAATGTAGCGTGTGAATGCTCTGAACAGATTTCGATTTAGGACTGAGTGTAGATCTTCACTTACAGCTCACCACGAGGACCTCCAGAAGAACACACAGCAGAAGAAGCAGCAGCTGCATACTGACTGAGAAGAGCTCCAGACAGACACACATCCAGAGCTTTCAGACGAGAGTGAGAGGGACTCTGCTTCAGGTATTCTGACTCCACACATGGGGATGGATCAGCTGAGGCTTATCAGGTTTCCTAGTTCTTATTTCCGTCTCCATGGTCACGATGCAGTCTGAGACCAGGTACAATATATAATTGAAGCACCCAATCTGTGACCTTTTGTTTTGGACCTGATTTAGGATCAGTACAACTGTCTACGTCATATGCCATTTGTGACACATCACAGTTTATATTCTGCAGTTTTTGGTTAAAAAATCTAAAATTCAATTAATTATAACACCAATATAGACACTTTCAGTATTAAATAGTTTTATAATTATTAATTATAAACACTTCTGAATATAACTTATGAAATCATTTTTTTTATTTTAAGCGTTTAGATATTATTACAAACTTTTTTAATGAATTGTTAGATGATACAAAATAAATCCTGTGGGTAACTGCAAACTAACCAGTGACAATTAACTAATATTATTTATCTGTTGTGTAATTGGGCTACTTTTAATCAACTGCTCAACTACAAGCGTTTTTGACTGTATGAATGAAGTTCTCCTCCAGGTCACACAGGCTGTATTCAGACTGTATCAGAAATCAGATGTCAGTCCAGTTTCAGTGTTAGACAAGACTTCTGTTATTAAAAAGACTGATAAACATATTCTGTAACCAAACTGACACTGTTACTGTTAGCTCTCACAACAGTATTTTCAGTACACGTGTGCTGTGTGAGGGATTCACACAATTGTCCACTACACACTGCACATGCGTGTCTCCTGCGTGTCTCCTTCATGTCTCCTGCATGTCTCCTGTGGGATTCTGGTATCTCATAGAGACTGAGGTAAGGTCTGAAGTCTCCTCTCTGTACGTTCTGTAAGATCACTTCTTTTATTTCATTCATTATAAATGATCAGCTTAATGTTCATTTCTTAGGTTTTCTTGTTGTTGTTGTTAAAGTCAGTTGGGAAGGTGTATAGATTTGTGTTTACTTTTGTTTACTTAATTTAAAAAATATTTATACCCACTTTATACTTACATATACACAACAAATATAAAACAGTAAGCTGCTGTTGGTTAAATAACATTTGATGGATAAACTAACGCTTTCATTGGACTTGTTTTTAAAATGTTCTCCACAGACTCGGAAATGATTCGTCTCTATGGCAACACTCGTCAAAATGGATTGATGTGGCTTATGCGTGTAATAATAGTAAGATATTACCAGTCATCTCGAAATTAATCACTGTATTAATTCAGTCATTTGCCCCTATATGTTACTGCAAAAACCACATGATCTACGTTTTAAACGTTTTAAAAGCATGATTATTCCTGCTAAATAAATGTCACTAGGTTTGATATTTGACTATCTGACTGATAGAATGTGTGCATGCATTTTACATGTGTCTTTTTACAGCCTTTTTCTAGTTATCCTTAATATCTTTAAAAAATTAAGCTCACTGTGTCAAAACAGCAGAGGGATGATGGCAACAGTGGATTGTTGTAACTCTATATTTTGGGAGTGTGAGCTGAGGGCTGCTCTGTGACTGGTCTGGGTTTCGCGGGGCTGCCTCAGATCTGTACAGACATCATTAAAAATGAAGGTGTGGTGAGATGTGCCTGTGAGGTCAGCTAATGATCTCCTCTGACACAGCATGCAGTGATCTCTGGTCCTGTTCTCTCTCCCCCCGGCTGCTGACCACTGCCATTCCCTGCCAATCCCTTTACCTTCCTCATGAGTTTGGGGTTCTGTGTTGGTTGCTCAGAACCCTGGAGAACCTGTCATAGTTTATTAGAGGCTTGTTCTGTTTTCAGGAGACTATTAATCATAATGTCTCATTCATTAATATGTGGCGTCTGAAATAGAGTTGTCATGGTAATTGGGTGACATGAATGTCTCAGTGCTAGTGAGATCTGGAGAGATTTCTGCATGGGGAAGCGTTGATTAAAATAAAACTCATATGACGTCATATTATCATGGGAGACATATTAATCTTTTGATCGAATCTGTTCGATGTACAATAGACACACAATATACACAAAAACACAGTTTAAACCTGATACTCTTCCAATTTACCTGGATGAACCAAATCTCTGACATTATGAGTTATTATGAGACATTAGGAGTCTTTATGAAGCCTGTTACAGGACACTGGGAGACACTCTTGAGACCTGAATTTACTCTTATTTACACAGAGACTGTAGACTGTTGTTTTGAAAATTATAATGTCAGACGTTTCCCCAGAGAGATTCTTAAATCAGCGCTGCAGACGGCAGCCATTGTACAGCAGAGACCTGCTAAACAG